>JAHZNP010000178.1:0-110896 GCA_020615345.1 Triops cancriformis | reverse complement strand
GATGGTGTTGACCGTGAAGAACACGGTGAGGTAAATGTAAGGTTCCTGTTACCTGCCAGAGTAGCGGACAATGCCGCAATAAGAACGAAAGTGCTAAATCTCTGTAAGGATATCATTCGTAATATTACGAATAGGCCATACTTAAGTAGAGAGCAGCTTCTCCAAATTTTTAAGTTACTAGACTCGGCCAAAACCGTGAGTGAGCAAGAAATTTAAAAAAAATATACAGGAAATATTTGAAAAGAAGGTTACTGTAACCTCAAATGCCATTACGAGACCTCAAATAAGGGAATTCCGCCCTACTCGTAAGCAGACGGAATATAAGAAGCACTTCTACGCGAGTGACAAACCTGAAGAAGTGAAACAAACTCTTAAGGAGATTACACCAAACTTCTGTGCTAAATGTTACAGAGATAATCCCCCAAACAGTTCAAGCGAAATGCGGTGGATTGCATGTGACAGCTGCGACAGCTGGTTTCACGAAAGCTGTCTGCCAATCGTGCACGTCGCAGCCCTTACCGAAGAAACATTGGAAGCCATGGTTTATCATTGCGATAAATGTGCAGGGCATGTCATGTATGTAAAGTAATGACTTTCTTCCATTATTATGTGAAGCTGCGCGCCTACTTGACTTCCTGTATGTTTCTTGCTATGCCAGCATGATGTTTGCCATGAGTTTATGGTTTGAAAGCTCTTACCATTGCGATCTCTGGCTTGACCTGGACATTTTTCGCGAAATGTTAATTCTGGTTGAGGGTATCAGCGGAGAATTCTGCACGGTATTCTTTGTCATGCTGGTGTGCACGTTAATTCGTGTGCTACAAGGAAATTGCAAGTCGCGGTTGCGCTGTAACAGCGCCATTTTTAGATCCACGAACTGAACTGTACTTTGTATTACATATGCGTACATTCGGCTCTTCGTGCGTCTTAATATGGCTGTATCATCATCGTTTTCTGGTTTAACTCAACCATATCCAATTATCTCCTTTTTGACGCATTTTGCACAAGAAATCCGAAGGGACTTGAATACATGCAGGCTAACAACATTACCGCCTACATACACAATGAGTTTAAAGTCCTATTTTCATACCCATTCGCTGGAGACCAATACTGCTTTATTTAATTTCGATCTTTTAGATTTCCAATTTGCAACATAAAAAATATAAAAAATCAAAGAATAATACGGTATCTGACAACACATTGTTCATGTCAGTGAAAATCACGGAGTGATTTCGATAAAATCTAAGATAAACTACTGGCTTTTATTTTTGACCGAGTATACGATTTGACAGCTATAACTTGCAGCCAAATAAACTATGCAGTTCTCAGTTACAAAAAACTCCTAAATTAATAGCAAAGGTCTTTACATACCAGGTTTACAAGTTCAAGTCTAAATAACAGCGATAAAACTATCACTAATACACAATGAGAAGGGAATTATTGGATACTTTTGGACACACTATACGCTTATATATGCAATATCGAACATAAATTACTGACAAGACGAGTACAGGTTTCTTGTGTTGAAGGGGCGACCATCTTGAGATGCACGAAGCCAAGTGTACGCTTTTCAATCATGTACATACTCGGTTCGTGTGACTAAAGTGGTGCTTCTAGTAGACAACAATACAGTCCGCTTCGCTTAGCTAGGAAAGGTATAAAGCAATACTATACAACAGTAGACAATACGGCACACAGAGACTAAGAGAAACTAGCTAGGTCTGGAATAAACCTTACGCAGGAAATATCTATACATTCTGTGATGCCATTCCCCTTTTTCCATTTTCTCTTTTCTCAAAAGCTACCTTTACGTGCTTACTTTGGCTTATTTTCTTTTGCTACTGACCATGAAACTCCTTTCTTTCACAGTAATTTCATACATTTATTTCGCTTCTTTAACCCCAGATACCGTTGTCGTGCTTACGTGTTGTCTGGGACATTGCGCTACAGTCGAGGTAAATGCCTCCTTTTGCTTTAAGGCTAAATCCCACACTGGAAGTATTTACCGAAAGTTGGAAAGGAACTTTCCTTCTCACTGAAAACACAAGCATCCGGAGAAAGCATCGATGGTGTGTTTTCAGTGAGAAGGAAAGTTTTCCAAATTAGTTGAAATGTTCAAATTATATAAAAGAAAATGCGACTCTCGAGAATTTACGAAGAAAGCGATAAAAGTAACAGAAGGCGGTAAAAGTAACGGTCACTTCTGATTGGCTTACGATTTGAATAAAATCCTGTCAGAAAGGAAATGTATGCTTGTATGGTGACATTCACTGGGGCACTTCCCCAGAGAAGCAACTTGCAGCAGAAAGCAAATCCTTGGTTGGAAAGTTCCCTTCCAACTTTCCGAAAATACTTCCACCATGGATTTTAGCCTTTAGAATACTAATCTTGAAACTCTTTCCGTTAGTTAACACAATAAGCAATTCACAAATTTGATCGGATCTCTTCCAGACCCCTTTCCATTGATATATATAAATGCCGGACACTGAAGCCTGTACAAAGACAATTTTCTCACTAACTTCCAACTTCAAAACTAACGGAATTTAATAGAACTGTACACGAAAGGACAGAATGTCAAAAACCGAATACAAAAAGGGAATAGATTCAGAACATGAGGGTTGACTTTCTCCTTTTATTCAGGATATTTCGAAAATTAGCAGAACGTCAAAAACCGAATAAAAAATGCAGACTTACGTTGGCGGCTTTGATTGCTAATCCCATGAACCTCAGAAAGAGATTCAGAACATGAGAGTCGACTTTCTCCTTTTATTCACGATATTTCGAAAATTAACTTGCACAGGAAAATTTACACCAACACTCTACTCGACTACACGTGAGCAACTGAAGCAAAAGAAAATATTCGTCTATTTAAATATCCCCTGAAGCGCCTCTCGTGGCCACAAGATGAAAAGCATAGTACGTCTCCTCCGCAAAACGCAGTTTTAATCGTACCGAGATGAACGTCGCTGGAAAATTTCTTCGACTAAACTTACTAAAAGCAATGGCGTCAGACAGGTTGTTTAGAATTGAATTATAAATTATACCGTTCTCAAATCTTTGTATAGGTATAAAACATTGACAAATGTGCGGGTACATTTAGGAGTTGGAGTTACGGTTGCTTGTACGGTTGTGCGATTTGCTACTTCAGGCCTGATAATTTATGAAAATAACACTATGCCACGACCAGAGAAGCCGATTGACATTACAGACCCGTCGTCACTAAGTCCGAAGTTCCTTGTTCAGCAGGCGTGCGCCGTTGCCATTGATTCCTCAACACGTGTCCTCACCCAGGCTTTACTAATTGTCGAAACAGCCTTTGACCAGTACAAGTGAGTATTGTAGAGTAAATACCCATTTAAAAACGAACCCAAGCGAATGGTTCATGTGGAAACTACACAAAAATTGATTAACTGTATCCCTCGCCATCATCGCACGTTTATTCTGCAATCCACAGCGAAGCTTTACCAATGCTAATTTTCACTGTTCCTTGCGGTCGTGGAGTTAGCAGTGGGGCGGTTTTCACGGGTTATTCCTATTGGTAGTGCAATTCGGTAATGTCAAAAAAGAAACTCCGTAAAAAGCGCACTGCATTGCCGATACTTGCTCACGATAGAATCTTTCGTACATTACTCGTAAAAACAGACTCCAAAGTCCCACGAGAAAGGCAAAATATTTATGCTCACTTCGTGACCCACAGCAAATTTCTCGTAATAAGAAATTTTGTGGTTAGCAGTGATAAGGGATCAGTTTCTCAGAGTGCTCTGAAAGTGCTGTCTCATTGGACGGATTTTGTTTTTCTTGCCCTACTGGTCTGGAGTCTTTTTTTACGATTATTGTACTGCCAGATAGTTTGGGCGTATATGTACTATTTAAGTGTATATTTTCTCAATATTTTGACAATACTGTACGCCACTACGCTAGCCTCATCGTGATTCTTTTTTGTAAGAGGCACTTTGAAGAATACCATCTACATTCTGGAGCTATCTAAGAAGCTTGACCAGGGCGGTATCGAAGGTATTCCTGCCGTCGAAGACGCACTAATCCAACTACGATCTAATTTGAAGAATGAAGCGGCTGCACTTTATGATGCAAACCTGTTATACGAATACGCCGCCAGGTCACTTTCGGCTGCGGCCGATACCGCTTTTATGAGCGGCTCGGAAAGGATCAGTCTTCTCGCAACTGATAGGTTGAACACGTCAAACAGAGAAGTAAGTTTCCTCTGAAGACAAAAAAACGCGTAATTTTTACATTTGCTTACTGTAAATAGATAGCTCAGATGAAAAATGAGATCGCGGCATTGGAAAAATCATATTTGTTTGCTCAGGAAGAGTATATTAAGAATTCTCCAGAATAATAAATCAAGTCCAGTCTTTCACTCATTGAGAACTGTGATGCCGCTCAAAATGTAACCTCCGCCCCCACTCATATTGATTTCTGGGTGACTTCTCTCGGGCAGTATTTGGTAGTGACGAAACCAGGATTCGCAGAGCCGTAGTGCGACGGCGTTACCTTTCGACTTGATCGAAACATACATCTCCATGAGGGGCTGTTTGACAAGATAAAAACGAATTAAGTAAAAGAATGCTCAACAAATTGTGCATTTTCCTCTTACCTCCATAAAGGGACAGAAAATGGCAAAGTGTTTCGACGGTCGTAGCAAACTTATTAGTTCGATCAGATTGGATGGTTGTCGACAGGCAATTACGAGCCCGTCAAACTGTTTTTCTTTCAAAAGTTCAACAACGTCGGCAGCTAATTCCCGCCGAGGTCTTTTCCAGGGCTGATTAGCAGCACCGCTGTACAACTTTCGTTTTTTGCTATCTTCGCTTTCCTGAGACTGACTTACGATAACTTCCGGTGGTTCTGAAGGTGACAAGGACGTCTTAATATCGTCCAAAGTGACGATGGATAAGGGTTTCAGTTCCTCTGGAGTAAAATTCATTGCTTGCAAAGCAGCCCTAGAAAAACACACGTTTTACCATACTAGCTACATCATGCAGCAAGAGACCAGAAATTACTTTTGATTCTGACCCAGCGAAGGAAGGACTTGCACCAACTTTCCATTCCCGGACAGTCTCTCAAGAACTGAGGCTAATAACAAACTTTGGGTACCCAAGTCGAATATTAAATAACTGCTACCACTCCTCACGTTCGCTGCCGTTAATATTTGAGCAACAGAATCTTGTCTAAGATTTCTGAAAGCGAAAAGAAAGGAAACGTGAACAGTGCTGACATAAGAGGTTTAAACTGCTAGACATACAAGAATTTAAGAGGGTTCTGCTGGTAAAAATGGTGTGAAAGAAGGCGAATGGTGGGCTGCAAGATTTCTACAAACTCGGTATATTTTTCTTCCTTTTTGGCCACGTACTTCTCTTGAGAATACTCTGTTCTGTGCTAAAATTTTAATTTTGTGCTAGAATCCTTATCATATAAAGACATTTACTTCAAAGGTTTTGCTGTTCTCAACAAGTTTCGAAAGGATTTCGCTTCCTGTCAAACCTTGATCTTTTAAAGACTCGATATCATCTTTGGAAAGTTGCTGTGCATTTCCGTCATCCAAAATGCACTTATTATCCTCCCCGCTAGTTTTGTCTGCAAGGAACATTACATATAAAAAAATTAGAATCTTTTATAAGTTTTTATTCCGGGGACTGGATGATTCGTATCACTAACGATTCGTATCAGGGCACCTTTCGCTAAACTTTTCCTATTCGTAGCAGTTGCCATTCGTACCAGGGAAATTCGTACCACGTCAGAATATAGGTTAGGTTAAATTAGGTTAGCAAAAGTAATGCTAGTGTTCTGATGTGATACGAATTTTCCCTTACATGAATGGCAACTGCTACGAATGGGCAAAGTTTAGTGAAAGGTGGCCTGATACGAATCGTTAGTGACACGAATCATCTCGCATCCTTTATTCTACCATAAGCTTCCCCGCAAGATATTTACATTTTAAAATGTCCTCCACTTCCACAGTATACTCAGCCGGCTCTAGAATCTTATGTTTAGGATTATTGTCACATTTAAGCATCTTGAACAAACCAAACGGCTTGCCTATACATGATGTTAAGTCCACAGTTTGTTTCCCGCTCAAATACATCAATCTGTGATAGAGGTACCGTAAGTTTCAAAGCTTCCAATATATTCAATTAACTCACCTATCCTTGTTATTTCCCTCTAGCGAAGGTATCTTTTGAAGTTTGCTGTACGATTTCCTTTGGATAATGACATGCTGATTTTCTTGAATCATAGTTGGATAATTTGCAGAAAACCAACACACATGAAAGTTATTGACAAGGAAATCAGAAACACAAACACGTGGACGTTTGATACACGAGTTACAAGCAACAACAACGCCAACACACCGTTGACGACAGTGTGGCGAAACGGCACGCAAAGCCCGCTAAAATGTTTGAGCATCCTTCGGTCTCTTGCTTCGGTCTTACTTTTCAGCTCGCAGCGCTCTTGGCGTTTTGAAGACCTGTACCGCGGCGCCCCATTCAAAAAACAGGCGTACTGAAAGTAATTTTTGTCACAGTACCAGAAAATGCTGCTTCGCTCCTGCAAGGCAACCGCGGCGCAGTTTCAGAAACGCTGCCGTAGAGAAAAGCTACGTGTATTTTTAATCTATGGATGTTATGTAGTGATACAATGAGGGAATCAAGTATTGTAGACAGTAGTATTGATGTAGAATACAGTAATGAGCAAAAAATAAAACTGTTTCTTGCAAAGCACAGAGTCTAATTAAGTCTCTCAAGGCTGATACGATTAAGGGGTGAAGGAGCTTGAAGCTTCAACCAATCCCTGTTCATATATAAAAATAACTACGAAGTTCGAAATAATATGTTATTTGAATGGGGTTTACCTGTTGTTTAGCTCACAGTTAGACCTCGCAATTCTTGTAAAGATAGACCGGACGTAATAATTAGCCAATTGAGCCCTCTTCACTTTTTACCGAGTTGAAGTTGTCTTAAAACTATAGTTGATTTCCGTAATGGAATATCATTCCATTCGTCTAACAAATTTTAATGTGTTAGTCATATATTTTCTTACAAGACGAAATTTGCTTTAAAAACTCGCGGTCGATCTTTCACTTCGTAACCGGTTGGTAAAGCCCTTTTGTATTACTTTTAAAGTATGAATTGCAACATATCTATATTCCCATTATTAATATAATTACTTTTGGCGATGAAATACATCCTTCTCTCCATTTACGAATTTAAATGATGACAATAAAGGCCTTCATCTATTTAATGACATGAATACTTTAATTCTCTTGGGTGAAAATTTATACGATACTTTTGTCTGTGCCTGCCAATTGGCGAGCGTTCTTACTATAAAGTCAAGGAATTATCTAACCTGATCTTTTGCAAAGATAAATTTTTACAAGGGAAGTGAATACAAACTAGCTATCCTACATTTTCAAGTAAAGCATTGCCCTGGGCAAGCTTACAAATCTCTTTTAGGTTACATATTATACCAGCTCTACTGTAGTACCAGCTACCATAGTAATCATGAAAATTACCCAAACGTATTATAGACTAATGTATTAATCCTAACGGGTTATAATTACTAGTTGTTGAATACGTTACTTCATTCTTATACTTGCAGAGGAACAGTTCATTTAGAAAAGTGGGCAAAGTACAGTACAGGAGTCAGATACTGTCAACTTAGGGCTCAGCTACGGCATGGACTTTTCGTATCCAGACTTTTCGACTTCGAAAAGAGAAATTTCGACTTCGTCAAACCGCGTGGAGTCAAGTAATCAGCAAGAACCGTATGTCTCTGTCACATGATCTGAAGCGATTGGTTCAAGGAACTCTCATTGATTTCATGTTCAGACAACTCCCGTAAATCTGACTTACAGGTAAACTTTGCCAATTTTACCGATACCGCTCGGTACTTTCAAGAGCTTGCGGTAACGTGATAGTTGCGGTATTTTTTATTTTTTTTATTTACCGCGATAGAAACCAGCAGTAAAAATGTCTACCACGGTAATCACCGCGATAAATGGAACACTTTTGCGATAATTCAATCCTGCTCGGCATCGAGGAAAACAAGGCACTCACCTTAAACGACGTTTGCTCGTTTGTTGGCTTAATCCGCGAAGAATGTTCCAACAAAGCTTGCGTAGATTGCCCAGAGGTACCCATGCCAGCTGGTGAACAATAAGAGGGAGGATTCGAAAAGGTCGCCAAAAAAAGTTAACATATGAATGACTTTTCTAGAATTCAAGCTCAATAAACGGAATTTCCATGGGACTAACCACCCTCCATGAACGCCGACATGGGTTTTCATCCTACCAACCCCCCCCCCCCCTCTGAATACTCGTGAGAATTAAACGGGTTGTTCACCGTCCTCCGTTGCCGATTTGACTCGGTCTCCTTAAACTTACTTAGGGAGACCGACACAAAGGAACCAAAGTACCAGATGACGTGCCTTGTCTTATTGAAAATAAATGTGCCGCTAAGTTTAAATAAATAGTAAATTTTGTTTCGAAGGGAAAATGGAACTTCGTATCTCACTGTTCATTGTAATGGATACTTGCAATGAAGAAACCAAGCCATTGTCACGATATTTGGTAAAAACACTATGCGAACCAATAAGGTATTTATTGTAGGCAAATAATGTGTTTCAGTTAAATGAGAAATTAGTTCGAATGATGAATTTTTACATTTGTGTTCATACTAATTTTCACGGAATTCGCAATACAACTATCCGTTAGCAACAACGATGAGACGAATATGTAAACTAGCATAACCTCAAATCATAAAGTCCTATTTATAAAGACCCCGTAAAACGCCTCGTGCAAAGAACTGCGTGAAATGTGACCCAGGGATCTGTCAGTGGCAAGGGGAACAAAAACTCTCAGCCGAACAAGAAATAGTAAACATAAGTGAACTTAAAATTGTGGACCTTGCGGTTTTGTTGAATCAATTTTGTCCAGTAAGAGTTTAATTCCAATTCCTCTTAGAAGTCTCGGATTGCAACGAAATATCATGCTTGTTTCAAATGCACCCGGCTCAAATACATCCAAATATATTGAAGTTATTTATTCTACTTTTCTCCAGCTTCTGGATAATATTGTGAGATTTTGTTACCGAATAGTCTAGTCGCTGAACCACAGTTCTATTTCATTTATATTTATTTCCGGATACTGGGAAAGACAAAATGATGCATACAGAAAGAACTGTACACGAGCACTAAAAAAATAAAACCGAAGAGACGCTGTCTTTTGCTGGATTAATCATAAATACTCCATGTGAGACTATCTGAGGCAAATTTAGTTACAAAATGAAAAATACGTCTCGAAGACTTCAGCCTAAAAAAAAACCGCACAAAGAGGTAAATTCCTGATTAAACAGAGATGACAGGCACGTAGCTTTTCCTTCCCAGACTTCGTTCCGTTTTCCTCGTTTCTCGGTTTCCAAATGGGCGTCCAATTTCTACACTAGCTTGCACTGCACAGGTTTCGATTAGGATCGCTTCGTTAACAAAGCACTAAAGCACAAAAATTTCCCCACGGGGCTGTAATGTGACTGGAGGAGAATGTCTACGATTTTTAATAAACACTAAATCGATTAGATTTAAAAGTTTTCTCCACCAAGATTCTTTTTTTTATATGCTCCGTCATTTCATTCGCTTCCTCGTGCTCTTACACTTGAAAGCTGCAGGAAATAATTGCGCGATCAGTAATCCTGTACGCTGAACCCTAAAGCAGATGGATAAATACCACGTGCCAAAGGTGTGGATATTAAAACTTACCAACTATTTGTCACAATTAGCAGACAAAGACTAATATGCTAGGAGCAAGAAGCGCCATCAAAATTCCGAACATTGGCCGCGTATCTGCAGCTTTGCTGTTCGTCTTCAAGCTTTGGGTGGAGGTCGCCTCTGAAATGGGAAACGTAAATAAATTAAGAGAAGTCTTTCGCTGCTTGACATGCCAATGGAAGCCAGACTCATGCACAGCGGACTTGCTTGTTCGTGCATTTTACCTGTTACTTGCACTTGACCGACGAACCCCCCATCGCTTGCTTCATCACTCGTCACAACTACGATTGCCAATATAACCATCACCACAATGTTAGTTAACTTTACATGTAAATTCGTGAGACTAAAATGTAGACCAGTTAGTCTTGAACACAAATAAATAGGGTCGCCTGCGAGAAGGAAAAAAGATCGAATTGCGGGTTACCCCAACGTATACCCAGCAACATGGATATACAATATTTCTTTCGGCCTTATTTTGACCTGGCAATATTTCCTTCGATCCCTTTTCTCTCGTTGTTATTACAGAACCACACGTCGTGCACGAACGTTGCACTTGTTATGATGACCTCAAAATGCTGTACATTTAAAGCAACTTTTACAAAGATAACAAGGGTTAGTCTATCGAAAGTCAGACGACCTATGGTTGCAAAAAAGACGTTCTGCATTGTAAAACGAAGTGAAACAAATGGCTCTACGGTTAAAACAGATGACACGTCAATTTCATCTAGAGGTTTTTGGTGAAACCAAAGTTATTTACCTGATCCTTGACCTGTAATCTTCAAAACTTTAGATTCTCGGCTCCATCCAAATCGATTCTTGGCAACGACTACCAGCTCATAGGTTTGCTGGGGTGAAAGGGGCTGGAGTTCATGCTTCCCGGTATATAGAACGCCTTGAGGACTATCAGCTGGCACGACAATCTCTTGGCTTGATCCCGTCTAAACAGTAAAAAAAGGAGAAAGAGTTTAAATCCAACTCCAGTAAGAGATATAGCAGCACGAGTTTACTTCTACGTGACGGCGTAAAACTTTGAATTCCATGATAGGAGCATGACTTTCTGCCACCCATTGCAAATGAGCTGCGTCCCCTTCAATGTGAATAGGCTTCCAGACAGCTTGACTAGCCAACCCTATAACCAAACGGCAATTTTTGCGATTGCTATCCATCTACGCGACTCAGGCAAATTGAAATAGTAAATTTTACCTGAAACTTCAATCACTTGATGCGCACTGCCCATTGAATTATTGGCCAAACAAGTATAATTGCCAAAATCCGTTGCTTTAACGTCCTTGATTGCCAAAACGTGACGACTGCCAGCTGCAGTCACGGTAATATGTCCTTTCGGCTCCACTACGCGTCCGTTATTTAACCAGGATACCTTAATTCGGGATAAAGAAAAGGAATTTCCCTTTCATGAAAAGACTGTAGAGCAAATAATGTCATTTCCTAGTTACCGAAGCTCGAGGTTCCGCGTGAACGATGCACACTAACTCGGTATCATAACCTTCACCGGAGTTCACAGAGGTACGCTCCACTTCTGCTTCAGGTGGGGCTGAAACAGAACAAACAATTAGATCAACTGCGTGAAAACCTTTTGTCTCTTTGACGACCAAGTGAAAAATCCTGACAAAAATTGTGACAAGCCAAAGTTTATGACTGATGACTCGCCATTAAGCCAGGGTTAATTTATTCAAAGTTTCACCTACACAGGATCTGCAAGTTAATGGACGCTTTGGCTGCTGGTCCTTCCCCGTTCTCAGCCGTGCACTCATAAAGTCCAGCATGATGACGATTCGGCTGTGAAATGGTGATAGACAAACCGGTCATTGAAGCTTGCCCATCGGGCATCTTCTTGCCCTAAATTGGGAAAAACAAGCCACTTCTTAATTAAAAAATTCCCCCTTCGTAATCTCCGGGGTTACCGCTCTGGTCCATGTCACATTCGGTGATGGGTAGCCAGTAACGTCACAAGCTAGAGTAACAGGTTCATCCTTGCGCGTTACCAAAACCCCGTTGTTGGGTACACTCTTGGTAGTGGGAGGAGCTAAGGTAAATGAATGAGAATGTGTACTTTACCATATAAAGTTAGCGGAAACACTAAAAACGAGTCTATTTACCAAGCACTTCAACAGTATGCGCCAATTCCCTGGAGGTCTGTGTGGATAGCTGACAGATGTAAACACCTCGATCAGTGATGTTGACGTTGTTGATTATCAAAGTATTGCCTTCACGGGAAAAGCGTTTGTCACGCGTCACCAAGACGGATCCAGCCGTGAGAATATCGCCTTCCTCGCGTTTCCACAGCAATGTGTACGACCCTATAGCGTGACACGCATAAAGAAAGATGATGAAGTCCAAAGTGAACGCTTAAAACAAAAGTTCTTTGCAGTAAAAAAATTAAACAAACTGACTACACCCTCCTGGTAATGTTATATTCTAGTAGAGAATAGAGAATTTAAAGAGATGCAAAAAAAATCGCTCTCGAAAACAAGCATATATGAAACAGACCAATTTACCCATATTGTCGACTTCGCAAGGTAATCGAACACTTTCTCCCGCTTTGACTTTCAACTGCACCGGGCTGCTTACAAAGGATGGCACCACACCATTCGTTTCTTCTCCCGTTTCGTCTTCTTTGTCATCATAGTCGTAATTATCTGTGCCATCATGATTGCTGCTGCGAGCGTTCAATCCATCCAAAGCGCCTCCGGTTTCGGATTCGTAGTCAAGCTCGTCAGACGAGGCCGGCTTGGTATACGCTGCAAACCATAAAATACAGACAGAAAAAAATAGCAATTAGTATACTCTACGTTCGCCATTCAATTCAGCACATCCCCATCTTCGGCACCACTTTAACCTTTTCTGACCTTCTCCATATTCACAAGGAAGAATTTCGCCCTTTTAGATCCGTGTTCTCAAAGTTTCGAGGGCCCCAGGTCAATAGAGGAGCGGCATCAAGATAAGGTTAGTGGGAAAGGTATATATATATATAAAGGTAAGTTTCCTCTATTGAGTACATTCCAACTGCCGACGGACAACAACAGGGCCTGGGAGGGAGAATTTGCTAAATGTCTCACCCTTGGAAGATAAGTTCAAGGGTTCGAAAATCTGTAGAAAGGAGGTCAAGGATCGACAAACCATTGTTAGAACCGAAGAAGTTTCGCGCATCTGGGTTTGGTTGCCTTGGCGACAAGGAGAGATAATTCCCAAAAATTGCAGCATCAGTTAACTAGACCATTTGGCTCTCCTTAACCCTGCTGTAATGGTGCAATGGCGCTCTGTTCATGCGCAGAGCGTATTACTCTTGAGCGACGGCATCAGATTCCTGATGACGCATCCTTGTGACCCGGAAAAAACTTTCAGCAGTTCTACGTTTTTCCTTCTAGCGACATCTTGTCTCATCTTGCTTAATTGGAAGTCTTAACGTCTCGCAAACAATGCTAAATAAACAATTATGAGTTGCATTAATAGCCGGTTCTTAAAGCAGTTCCAACTGGAATGTACGGCGCTTTTCGGTTAATATGTTACCGGTTTCTATTTCTATCCATCAGCTTCGTTTTATGGAAGCATTTGATTTTCAGAGAGCACCCCCCACCCACCCACCCCGAAAACAAGAAGGATTTTTCCTTTAGAAAATTATTGCACGAATATTTCGAAATTGAAAAGGTTTGTCGTGTTTATGGCTATGCTAATCGTGGGTTTTAACATCTTAACTTTGAAACGGCCTGCTGGAAAGGCATGAAAGGTGCATTATGTCCTACCATTCATTCCGTGGAACTGAAGAAGGGGTCAAGAGGTTGTCAAAAGGCCACTCCTTCATACATTTCTATTTTTTTTTTACTTCGGTATTTAGGTTTCTAACCGAATTGCCCAACACATTCCACAACACGTAAACTTTGGCGCGCTATTCTACTCCAAGTTCCGGGTAAACCGGAATACACTATAATTAAAATAAAACGCGCCTATCTAGGGTCCCAAACAGAGACCAAGTCATAAACTAGGAAAAAAGGTTTTTATCAAATCTAGCGTGTGTTGGGGGTTCGAAGCGTCCGACTAGAAGCTCTGCAACTTCTCAAGCGTATACCACACGTCTCATGAGAACGCAACTAATGAACGGCTTTTCATCCGTGTACCGGGGGAATGGGTGTTTCTTTTTTCGTAAAATACCTCTTGCTACCCGAATATGCCAGCTTGCCAAAATGTTTAGCTCCTGGCTTTAGAGGAAGCGGAAGTTCTACAACATTAACGTCAACAAAACTTTCCGTTTCGCTTCTCGAATAGACTTCTGTCATGCCAGGTGCAAATAATTATGTATAAGTTTCGCTTGTATGCGGATACCATAATGCAGTTCGGCAATCAGTTTACAGCTAAACTTTTCCACTTTGCAAACTCGCGTAACACCGCAAACGGTAGAACTGGGACAAAACCATAAGAAAAGGATGATTCAGCCCTTAGCAACCGAAACCTACATTTGCGTATTGCTATAATTCATATCTCCATTTCCGAGGGTTAAAAACTGTCTGAAACGAAAAAAACAGTTCAGTTTCGATGGTAACGAACTGCGCATGTAAAGTACTGCTTTTTGCCTGTAGGCCTGCGTATGCATTTTTTTTGTGGTAGCGTGAGGCTTAGATCTTCGTTAGCTGGTGGCATACAATAAAGGCATCTTACATAGTGAACGATAGCAATTAACTAATTAAGCTGTATCCATGGGTCGTAAGTGCTGCTGTTTTCACTATACATTTTCATCCTTATTAGTAAATACTGAAGACAACATTCTTCTCTCAATTAGAATACTGTGGAACTGAACATGCACTATTAGTTTATTGTAGCAATACAGCTTTTTAAGGCTCTTCGTAGACTTGCTCACAGAAAAATAAACCAGCGGTGTCTGTACTTTACGCCCTTATCCGAAGTGAACTCTTTGGTTTATTTAGAATTGCATGAAGAATTTCGCCGAAAAGCCAACGGATATTTCTCAAATTACGTCAACTAGGCTTTTCCATGTAAAATGATATTGATAACGAGTTACAACACGGAAGTTTCGAGTTCCTAACAGTTCAGAGCGCTGTACTGACTAATACAGATTTATATAAAATATGGACAACTGTCCATATTTAATACAGACTAACTTAAATAGAAGGTTACACGTCAGGGCCGTACCCAGGATTTTGATTTTGAAAGTTTCGGGGGGTGGGGTGGGGTGGGGGGTATTATGCAATTTTTTTTACATTTGGGCATTCTCCTATGCTTGCCATGATAAAAATAACATTTCGAGGGGGGGTGTCAAACCCTCAACCCCCCCCTGGGTACGGCCTTGTTACACGTATACAAGACGATCGCCACGTTGCAAACAATGTAGAGTACAGTAATTCCTTGCGGCTCTGTGCCAACAGTTGTTTCATTTATCCACTGACTAATGTCCAACATGTCAAACATGGTATGAAACAACAGACTCAGACAATCCAAGATAAAATGTCGCCGCCAAATCAAGCTGAAACGAAACAGAGCAAAATCGAATTGTAGCTGTCCAAGTGCTCACCGAAATTATGATTTACTCTTGAAGCCATCTTATCCAGCATCGCTGCAACCAGCTGCCGCTTTAAGGAGTCATAAGTTCAGCAGCACTTTTTCTGCAAATAGGCTTTCTTTCGCCCATTCTGTGAAAAACTACGTTTCGCAATATGAAAAACTTAGAATTTGCCTAAAGATTACTCGTCACGTACCTAAGTAAATCAATGTTTAATGAATATGTATTTTAAATAAATGTATCGTAAATACGTTAATAAATATGTATACCTTCGCAAATCTACAAAATACCTAAACGTATAACATACGGATCACGCAAGAAAACGTTTAGCGTGGAAAGAAAGAAAAACAACAAGGTCTGGCCCAATTCTCTGTCGTTTTGCGTACAGTAGTAAAATACAAGTAACTGGAGCCCTTGTTCTCCTTCCCATTTCAGAAGGCCCCCAAAATGTGTCAAGCTTATGGGACTAAACTCTGTAAAAATCATTACCCTGTAAGTTCGTGTAACACAAGGCCGTTGAGCTATTACAGCTTTTACAAGACAAACCGTGCAAAACTTTTTTCCTGAGTGCAATTACGGCTATAAACTGGTACCAGCTTACGGACTACAGCAACGGAATGTGCCTTGAAAGATGATCCCACCATTCAAGTAGAGTCGAGGACAATAAAACGCTGCATCTATTCCTTTCCCTTTTTCTTCCGTGTCAAAGCCTCCACGCACACACAGACATCTAAATTTAAAAAGTGTCCCACCCTTACGCACCATGTCAACTCCTTTTGCCTAACGAAGACTCACTATATATAATCGTTTTCTAACTCAGCTGTGAAGAAAAGGATGAGCTTGCTTTTTGCACTCGGATAACGAACCCGTATAGCACTCCAACGAGGCACAAGAAAAAGAAAAGATATGTGAGTTAGACAAGGGCCATGGAATGAGCCATCGAGGCGCCAACGCAATTTCGGTTCCGGAACTCCAATAAAAAAAGTCAAACAAGACCCGTCTTCGTAGGCCGATCACTATGGCTTCAGTCAAAAGGTCACTTCGCTGTCCCAGCCTTCCCCATCTCTACGCACATACGTGAAACCAGAAGCAGAGGAGAAAGACGACGGTAAGCTGACCTCCCATGAAACTCAACAGGCTCTTGTCGTCTCCCTTCTACATAATTAACTTGCCTTGTAGCGCAATAAACGTCTCCGATGCTCCTAAATACAAACAAATGCTGAAAACAAACGATAAACTCTCAGAATAAAACCACCCCAAAAAAATACCACAGGCGTTTTTTTCCTGTATCTTTTTTCCTGCAGCAGAATGGTAAGGTTTCCGGTAGTCTACCCTTGGAGTGCACGTGGTAAGTGAACTTTTTATCCTGCGGAAGTGACGCCAGAAGTCGCAAAGTCTTCAAACGCGTTCTGATTTGCCTCCAAGCTCAAATTCAACAAGGCTCAAATTCACGATAAAAAAAAAAATCAAGGAAGGAACATAACACTAGGAATGCGAAGTCCCAGTCTCGAGCTGTAATGGGCTCCATGCGTCTGAAAGGGCCTCCTTTTATGCAAATGGGGTAGTTAATCTTCCAAGCAGATATTAGAAGAATATTAATGAAACTTCCTGTAGCTTTGCCGCCTTACTCAGAAGAATTATTCTGGGGTCTTTAGTTATATATGACATGTAGCCTACAATTTTCTCCTCTACCTTCTTTTTTTTAATTCCTTAGCTTCCAAAAGAGCGTGGGACGAGCTGTATGTTACGTGAGGCTTGTTCACCGCGTAAGGACTTCCGCTGACACACCTTCATGTTCAATTAAAGGAACTATTCAGCACTCGGGATGAAACAAGCGAGGGAAAATAATGCCTTACATTAACCAGTTTTTGCGCTCCAATTCCCCCATGGTTTTCAAGTTTTTAAATTACAAAGAATCCCCTAATGGATAGAATGATAACAGCACTAGGTATACAAAAATACACGAGCGGCTTTTCAAGTTTTAAATGATAAAGAATCCCTAATGGATAAACTGATACCAGCACTATGTATACGAAAATGTACGAACATTCCAAATGTTAAAATAACACCTAGCCTTACGTCGCCGTGGACATAAATGAACTTGGGCTGCGGCAAGACTGCTATTGGCACATCTGGAGCTAATTCTCGATGCAGTTTGGAGCCATTTGTACGGTCTCGAAGAAAGCGAGTTAGAGCACGGTTGTTTACATCTGTTTGCGTACAAGACGTACGGCGAGCTCCAAGAAAGAGAAACACAGCTTTACTCTTACTTGTCGCGCTTGCCCGGAATAACAATAAAACACACGACAGCGGGGGAGAAAGAAAGAAAAGAAGAAAAACTGGAACTGTTTTGCTCAGCGAGCACATAAACCAAACACTTTTTCTGTCTCCCTCATGTGCTTTAGCGTGAAGCCATAGCTTAACAATGAAAAGACCGTAGAGCCTCCTCTATTTGTTAACGACATGCACGGCTTTAACCTTCGCACGGTTGCCCGCTCTGTCGTTGTGCTGCACGTCCCCCAAAAAGCGTTGGTGCTCGAGCAGAGACGCTTACTGCTGCGATCACCCAGCTTTTTCTATCAACGATCGTAAAGAAACTTGTTGAACAAGCGACACTAAAAAAGAAAAGGGAAATAAAAAAGCAGAAGGTGTCTGCTATCATACTAGTGCCCCCCATGTCCCTTACTCTTTCACCTCGGCGTTGGGGACTAGTTATATGCTAAATAAGGCGGAAGTCAAGATTCAAATCACTTCCCATGACGAATATACAATAGCTGACTCCGTAACCGGATTTAATGCCCATTTTCCGTGGGCAAAATTTGAATAATCCGAGTTTTTAACGCTCCGATTGTTTTTTTTACAGTTTGGATATTGCTGGACAAGTTTCATGAGTATAATCCAATATCTTGTTTCATGCACAAGTCAAAAGGGTTTTATTGCTTTAGTGACTAAGGTCAGAGCCAAATGTTGACCAAAACCTTAGGAGATTTCTCAATTAGAATAGGATAGTTCCATTAAAGTTTCTTGTAAGTTAGCAATTTATACTTTTAGATTAAAATCTTCCTAAGTGAGCATAATGGAAGGGGAACAGAAATGAAAACAAAATAAAAGGAAAAAGGAATGTGAAAATACAATATGGAAACAATAAATAATTGTGAAAATAATCAGAAAATACGAATACAATAAATAAATGCGAAAATAATCAACAAATACAATAAATGGTTGAATATATGAATAAGCAAATAGAATGAAGGCAGGAACTTCAGTACGTCAAACGTCAACGAGTACGTGATTCTGTTTGCATACTCTCGGACAGTGTAAATGACTCCGAGTTCATTCTGTGTCATGTGAAGATTACATTTTATCATGTCTTTGAAATGAGGGGCCTGTAGGTCGAATGCCGTTTCCCTAACTGCTTCAAGCAAAATCCCTGCCTAGTGAAAGACTATTTATCGTAACCTTGTACTGTACAACAGCTTGCACTTAGCAAATGGTTTAGGCGTCTCTTCTAGCACAAGCTAACTTGCTAATGGAGATTTCTACGCAAACGTGAAAGCCATAACCCAATTGCCATTACTCACATCGTCAATAATTTCTTTTCGCTGGCAGGGTCAATAGATTTCGAAGTAAAACCTGTAGTTTGCACTCTAAAATATGCGCCTCAAGGCTCTGCAAAATTTCGCGTGCAGTGCTGAAGATTGATGGGTCAACTTAATTCAGCTTATCGATAATTAGCATGTGGTGTAACCATAGGGGCTGCTGGCGTGATTTCGAGTGCTCTAAGCGTGGAGGTTTCGGGGGAGATTCCGCCTGTTATGCATGATGAATGACATGGGCCCGGTTCATGGACTGACAGCCATTGGAACCAAAATTTACTACGGAGTGGCAACACAACAATATACTCATTTTCTTTCCCTTTCTACTTCTATTTTTATTGGGGGGGGGGGTCTTTTTTTCCCAGACTTGGGACTACGCAACGTCAATGGACTCCTTGCTTTTCTTTGAAAGACACAAGCCTCCATGCTTTGAAGTCATTCGGCCGAGTTGTCTCCCATAGTATTGATCGCTCTCGGATCCGACAAACCGGAACCTAGGATAACTAGGAGTGGCCAGCCCAGCAGCAAACTTTATGCAATGTGGGTGCGGAGGGTTTGCTCCAAGGGACATAATCTTTTAGGGGTTTTAGTTGGCCTTCGCATGTGTGCTTTACCCCTACATGGGGTGTGTGGAGGCCATGGCTACAGCGCAGGCCTGGAAACTAGGGTCGAAACTGGCGAAATCAGTTATTTTATTACTGGTAACATTTTAGCACAATAAAATTGCCCTCCCTTTCAGCAAACCCCTACTGATATTGATTATCTAGAGCGATATGTAGATGGTACTCGTAAGGGTAAGGGGGATGAGGGTTAACAATCGACAATTGAGATGGATCAGCTTAGGCGGTTTTCGCTAATACGAGATGAATCGCCCGGATGTGTTTTTCTCGAATTCTAAGGGTTGCTCTTGATATCTGTCTTATTTGCCTGATTCTTAACTAACAGCTAATGCAGTGTTCATTTCCTGTTGACTGGAACAAGGAGTAGATCAGCGCTTCTAGAATCTGGGTAATTTTATCCCAAATTAGGTGTTTCTATTTGGGTAACTGCACCCTCTTGAGAGTACGCACTGCATTTTACTGTCAAAGTAAGCTTTATCGGAAATCCACCAATAATGCGTAAGAAGCAATTTACTAACTAGCGAAACAGACATGGAAGTTTGAAAAGCACCGGACTAAATACTACTCTTTAGTTGCGTAGATTTATTATTCCAAAAATCTTGCCCCTTTGCGACAGAAGATTTATAATACATGCTCTTTTTGGTCGACAGAGATATTTTTCGTACAAGAAACCAACAATTTCGAGATTTCCATTTAAGACTGGATTTTCTTGACCAAATCCTTTCCAAATAAAGGCTTCACAAGGCTTGGGCTTTGTTCGTCGTGGCAGGAATTTCGATGAGATACCTAGAGTCCACTTCGTTCATAAAGTCTTTTCAAGTTCAAGGCTTAAACTAGTTTTCCAAGGCCCCTCCTCCCTTTCTTTCCCCAAGCTGGTACACATACTGAACGCGAGTCTTCCGTCTGTAAGCCACCACACGCATCAAATGCTTCACAACTTGCATCAAACGGAGGAAAGCTGTTGCAAATTGTTCAATAACCCCCAAAAACCGGAACTGGAACGAAACGTACAATTGCTTCCAGAACGGTCCAAACTAGAGGGACGCAGTGGAAACCCAAATAACGGGGTGCGGAAGTATCGATGGTTGTGACTCCCCTCGTTTCCGTGTCATGCACAGGGAAGCAACCGCTGATGAATCCAGAAAAGAGCAATTCTTCCAAATATTTTCCTTGTCAGTATCAGCGCGAAAGGTAAAGCACAGTAAACTCTGTGCCCCGGTGCTATCGCGGAGCCTACGAAACTTCGCTGCCTGTTTGGTTTACACAGGCGCCAAGCGTGCATACACAGACACACACAGGTGTCTTGTTATTCAGAAGTCTCCCCCCAAATGACCAGTACTGGTAGAGAGCTCCAAGACCCCTTTAGGCCAAGATAACTCGTTTTTCTTTGCTCCTGCACTTAAATATGCATTCTTTCTTTTTCTAATCCCCATTCTCTCTCCTTTAATACATTCGATATCGTTGGGTGGCTCATGGTAGCTTGAGAAACGCTCCATGCCAGCTGAGCTGGTGCATTTCACGTTGGATACAGCAAGCTCTGATTCACAAGATATATTCTACTCAGCTGGAGCCTCTGCAGTTTCACGAGCAGTAAACTCAACAAATTCCAGTAAACTAAAAAAAAATCAAGTAAACTCAACTATTCTCGAGGGCAGCATGATTTTTGGGTACTGGAGCAAGGTAAAAAAAAAATATAGACTCGAATTAAAGGACAATGCGTTGAGTTAACAATAGGCAGGTGCTGTGTTGGTCAGCATTAGTTGCAGCCCACACAAGCCAGCGGAAATGGCAAATCAGAGGATGGGACCGGACAACTTCCTATAAGAGTGACCTTCCAAGAAACAGGCTCAGGACTATAACTTAATTGGGCTTTTTCAGTCGCCGTTGCTTTTCCCTACCAGCTGGCACGCTGGGACTTCTTACAGCTCTAATAAAAGGCCGAGCTTTACGCTAACCAACTCGAACTTCAATTGACGCTTCCAAAAGGGCGAACACGAGAAAAAAGGACCGCCTCCCCTCAACCCTCGCAACCCCTAACCATCAAAAGCGCGCCAAAACAAAAAAGACATTAAGTAAAGGGAGCAAAAGATGGTATGACGTCATGGCAGCTGTAAGACCGCACTGACATGTGACAACGCACAAGACCAGATGTAAGCTACATGAGACCTACAGTGGAACACATTCTTTTTTTTCCTATGACAATGCATTTGTAATTCAGGAGGACTCTAATAATTCGGAACACGCCGTAAAATGGCACCTACTCGGATTACTGTAGGCGACATCTGCTAAGTTTTCTAACAGAAAGGGAGTGAGAGATGGAATATGTGAATAATTAAATTAATTTTTCCCCAAGAGGAATTTTAGTGAAAGTAAAGCGCTCGCTTTGTAATACAGTGGAAACCGGTAATAATGAACAAGGTTAAGACGAAATATCGTTTATAACGAAATAACATGTCGGTCCCGACAAAATCCTATCTCTTTACATACGTTTTCGTTCGGTTATAACGAAAAGATCTTCGGTCTTCGAAGACCGACAAGGCAACTTTTTCCTGATTGAAAGTCTCGGGTTACCCTCTCCGTATTTAAAAAAAAAATCGGCATAAACTCCGCTCTCCTTCTTGCCAACTCTTACCCTTTGACCAAGCGTCCCTTGCCCAATCAGTAGTAAGTTCTCTTTCTTACCGGTGCAATGGCGGAAAAGTCAGAGCGGAGAAGAAGCGCAGAAAGAAGCTTGACGACATAGAAGAATATGTCAATAACATTGTAATAAAAAGGACAGTAAAAAAAATCCAGATTTTTTAAAGAAAAAGCTATCTATCATTTTATGAAAATGTATGTTAAATGTTAATATTAATGAGCGGAAATCCAAACTTTATTATTTATAACGGAATAGACTGCCAGTGTATCGGCGTCAACTTGAATACTGTCTAGGTTATTGCGACTTCAATTTTTTTATTCGCATGCTTCGGTTATAACGAAAAAAATTCTCGGTCCCTTCGATTTCGTTATATCCGGTTTCCACTGTAGGAGGACGAAACGGACAACAAACGAAACATACAACAGAAATTATGTAAAAATATAATCCAAAGTTTTAGTATAGAACTTTTATATTCTAACAAAAAAGAACCATCAATAGGCGAGAACCTAGGATATTTGTTACTTTTATAACGACGTAGGCTGTCGTCTGACGTTGGATTTCTCTATAAGCAGTCTTACCTTACACGTTCCACTTATTGTGTATGGATTTATCACAAATGCTTACGAGGTTATTAGGACAAAATAGAAAACGAATCAAGTGGGAAAAACACCCATTTCGCCCACAAACAGTGTACGCGAGCTGAAGGCGAAAGTGTTTTCGATTTCTTGAATGTCACCTTCTGTGCCAAAAGAGATTTACACGGATGCGGAATGAAGGCAAAGATTGTTCGGAAACACTGCAAATGATTGGCAGCGTGCCGAAAACTTTCGTAAACGGAACAAGCCATACGCACGTCCTCGATTCCGTTGTCAGCTATTTTTAAATCGCTCTTAAAATCCAACAAATTTCTTGTTGCTTCAACGAGAGAAAAGGAGACGAATCGCTCAAACAGACTCTGTGACAAGCAAACGACGAGCCTTATAACGCAAGAATGCGAATTTTTCGAAAGTTCAGCCCCCCAAATTTCCATAAGGCTCGTTTTGCCCAAACTTAGAGCCCGGACTCAAATTTCTCAACAATAAAACCGACGCAATTGTACAGGAAATAAGGGAGTGCTCCTTGACCTTAGCGGAAAATTGTTGACCGTTCCCCAACCCACCACTTCTCCCTTCACGGGTGGGCCTATTATCTAAAATCTCAAGAAACTCAGCCACGCTAAGCTTAGGGGGCAAGGCATGCAAATGAGCGTGAGCCTGCTGGTCGTATGCATATGCAACGCAGACAGTGGAGCCGCACACGCGCCTTGCCTGTTTCCCCCCCCCAAAAAACGGTGTAAAAGTTTGTTTGAGGAAAAGGCCTGGGAAATGAAAACTATTTTGCTTGATAAATTTAGGCACCCAGAAATTGGATATCTAAGCTACAAAACCTTCACCTCTGTCAACACATAAAGCAACACCAAAACATAAATGAAACTAGACCGAAGAGAATTTTTTATACCGTCTTTTCCCTGGACTCCCCAAGGGATAGCTGCTATTGGAGCTCCCTACTTTTGCTTGTCAATCACCCCTACTTGAAGTAGGGATCCCGCATACAACAAAAAGAATGGAAAGATGAAAGCAATAGGGGCAAAGGCGCCTCGTTTTTTTTCCACAGGGGAGTTTCACATAGTCTGAGTTCGGATTCATGGGTTCGGGGTTGCAGTGCATACATTCAGCCTTGCGAAGTGTGACAGGCTCATTAGCTCAAGTGATTTTCGGATTAGATGGGTACCACGATACGTAGTATTATCCTTATACAATCCCTATGTAACTTTAACGAAAGGAAACATGAAGACCAACACACAAAAGAGCAGGGATATACTTCCAAGTTCTAACCCATAAAGACTTCTCCCCTACATTCGGCTAGTATTACGCCTTCTAACGCTTTCTTTCGTACGCGGTACTGTAACTTCGCGTCTACTACAGTATGGGCAGCTGCGAACCATCGCATAAAATTGTACGGAACGCTCCAAACCGTCCTACTAACAGCAATGCTCATGCAATACTCTTTTACATGAAACCCGCATAAAACCGACTATAAGGTTGTAATATTTACCGGAAGCGAATAGACCGGCAACGAGGAACGTGAATATAATCCTTCGGTAACACGTCTTCATTTTTAATGTGGCACACTTTCCAACCCGATCGATTAAAGCAAGAATAGCTGAAACCCAGCTATTATTATGATAAAGTTGATAAAATAGGCGAACGTCTTCACAACACTGTACTATTGGGAGTTCAAAGCTACTAGCAGAGATCGACTTGTTGTCAACTATGAGCACTCCACGAAGTCTCGCAGTAGAATGCAAAGAAATACTGCATAAGGGACTGCCTGACACTACAATCGGCAGCCGGCAAGCGTAAGGGGCCTTTTAGGTGCAAGGGAAAGCCACAGGCGCCACCTGAGTGGGAAGTGTTGTAACTGTATGGCACATGTGGGCACACAGCACGCAAATCGCTACTGCTCTATAAACTATGCATACAATTACAGTGAAAAACATTTGCGGTACGTGGGTGTGAATGAAGTCATCCCTACCGCACGCACCATGATGTCATCTGCGTTCAGTTCTGGAAATATCCACTTTGTCATGCGTACCATGATTAATACGGCGGGCCTTCGGCTGCAAAACTATTTTACTACTCTGCCATTTTGGCAGACTTCCGACTCTCGATCAAAAACTCGCCAACTCACAACTAAATATAGATGCACGGTTCTGCACTTTGTGTATTATCTCAGGACATTCCACGGACTACTACTGAGGAGCCGCACACAGAACAAAGAATATAGCAATAAATTAGGGGGTCGGTCTCAATTAAACGTATTTTTAAGCTAATCGGAATCGTTTGCGGTTAGCTTTTTCTCATCGTCGTCTTCCAGGAAATGTTCCGAGTTTACACTGGCCGTAATATCCGGCACTCCCACATTGCCGCTCAATTTTCCAGCTATAGTGGGATCATCTACGGGTTCAGACTCATTATTCATACCTTGCACTTCTCTTTCCTCTTCTGAAACGCCTTGCATGGGAACCGCCGTCTTGGCGACGCCTTGATAGCTACTTGCGTCAGGTTTCTTTAAAAGCTTACGGAAATTCGACGCGACGCGTTTTGAAGCTTGCAATATAGGATGTTTCTGCGTCAGAGTTCTACTGCCAGGAGGGTCTGGCAAAATCAAACCTTGATCGTCTTCCGTTCGATCATCTCCTAAATTAACATCTTGGAATACTGTCTCGTCCGCTTGGCATCCCTCGTCATCTTCTTGCTCTACAATCGCTCCCAATTCTCCTTCACAACCATTTGCGTCTGCAATGCTGCTTGGTTCTATTTCACTTGTTGGCTCCTCTTCGGAAGGCTGCAGTTGGGTTTTACCACTTACTGGTGAATCACCAAGCTGCATCGCGTCATAAGTTGGGTTCTCAGTCCCATTAGCATCTTTTGCCAATTGTAGGAGCGAAGACACTGAAAACCTTGAAGCAGCCAGGGGGTTTCCGAATAACGGATTTGCAAACGCACGAATGCGTTGCCAGGGCTTCTTCCAGAGCATATCCTCGGATGACGTCACCAACTCGTCAGAAGCTGATATGACTGTGGTACTTGCCGTAGGTGGTGACCTATCCACATGGCCAATGATATCGTTCGGTGACACGTCAGATGCTGTGTCAGCTCCGGAAGGAGATAGTGCTACATCCACGTTGGCTTGCATGGCGTCATTTTCAAAGCGGACAAAGCCTACTTCCGGCGTTCTGAGAGTTCTAATTTTGAAAATAAGACCAATCAAAACGAGAAAGTACACTTAGCTTAAATAAATAAACAAGTACCTATTTTTTTTATAGACAAGTGCTAGTGCTGCCAGTAGCCCGATAAGGATTAAAATGAAAGCGACTAAAGTGAAATTCATAGCCCAGACTTTCTGCGAGTCTGACCAAGTTTGAGCTGCCAGGAATGCAAAGCTTGACTTCTGCAGGTGAACGCCCGTTAGGCCGTAAATATTCTCGTTTGGAATATCTTGTAGGAGGTAAGTTTGCAACTGATCGGCAAACTCGTGGCTTATGCGAGCGTCACTTCTGTCCGTAAGGATAACCTGGACCATGTTATGTGCTACACGACTGGCAAACACATCAATGGGTCGCGAAGCTTTCAAATCAGTTATCAATCCTTGTAGACCAGCTAACGTAAACCTTTCTTTGACGATTTCCAAGGACAGTACAGCTCCTAAATAAGTGATGTTAGGTCAGCTAATTTACAGAAGTTCTCCCGTTTGCACGAGACAACGGCGTTTAAAAATTGTTCTATTTTTGCGATGTTTTATAAAGTAAAAGAATAACGAACCACAGATTCCACAACAGTTTCCTTTCGGCCGAACAGTAGTCTCGCACGTGTAAGCAGAGTGACACAATGTAGCAGAATTCCCGCAGATAAGTTGCATTACCTACGAAAGCGTGTTTTTACTCAGAAGTAAATCTGGTTGAAAAGTGTTACTCGCGGATCATGTTCATTCTCACAGATGCAGCCAAGAGGATCGTCGCATCCCTCGTTCATCTCGATTAATTTTGTACTGTTGGGATTTTTCAGGTGAAAACTTCCATAATGTGAGAACCAGTAGGTAAAATTCTCGGCGCTAAAAACCTATAAGAGAACGCCACGGACATTCCGTAACTCAAGCGGTAAAAATGAAGCACTAGACAAGAGAATAAAGCAGAATACTTACAGTATCTCCGAACTTGGTACTCCTGGCGCGAATAGTGCGGTGATGGAGGTTGATATTAATACTTCGAGTTAAAGAAGGGAAAACAATTTCATCTGCCATGCAAGGGATATGCTGCGCATGCGGCACAGCAAGATTTAGTTCACTTTCGTCGCCTATCCGCCAATTTCTAGGATCGAACCAACTTTTTGCCTGGACACCGAGATAGCTGTTTTCTAAGCGCCAGAATTAGCGTCGTTTGTTGACAATGGGTTATTCGGAAATATTTACCTCCCGGTTTGCAGAAATTTCCGCCTGACGATATTGTCATTTCATTGCTAGGAAAATCCAAAACAATTTCCCCATTTGGTGGTAGAATTATTGACGACCATAGGATATCTGAGTCTACCGTCATGGAAAACGCTTCACTATCAGGAATTACGACTACCTCTCGGTCACAAGGTAGTCTTCCGGACAACCATTGCGAAGGGTCATTCCATTCCACAGTAGGAAGCCACTTTTTTGTAACAGCATTGTTCCCAGGAATCCAGAAAGCTGACTCAGGTGTAAAGTTCCGTAAGTTCGTTTCATAAAATATAAACAATTCTACCTATAAAAAGAAGAACGGTCCTTGCTGTGGGTAGTAGATGGTCCATAACTGTTCAGCGACTTCCCAAATACTACGGGACTTGCAGGGTGTAAAATACACCCCTTTCTAAATGAAAGTAATTTGATACCAGGGCGTTCAGAGGAATGCGGCTCATAATCCCTTGCAACGAAATGCTTAGATGTAAACAAGACGAAAAGAAAAGGCTGAACCTATTGAACGGTACTAGAGTAACTGCCTGTATGAAATAAACAGCAATTTTATTTAAATAGTGACTTTTTGATACTATAGCTAATTCATTCAAGGAATATAATTTTATGCCACAAAGTAATGAAGTGGGAGACGCTAAGGCTTCCATTCTTCACGCGTTAGCGTACAAATGAGTTCGTTCCCCGACTTCAAAGCCAAGTTGTCTGTCATCAAAGATTTACTTTATTTTTCCGAACCTTGAAGATCTCCAATACACAAATATCTCTGGAAGTAAATACTTGCATCATCTTCGGGATTTTTATCAGTTTAATCACAACTGTCGTAGTTTCAACTAACTATTTAAAACTCAAGTATTTAAATAGGCATCGTGCAAAGCTCATGTTCTTTTCGTCTTCTCAGCTTACAACACGGAGCAGCCTAGTTTGCGTGAACTTTGTCCTTAGTATGCTATAAAGACTGGACATGGTTCCCACTATAGTTGAAATTTCGCAAAACAAATACACAGTTTCAGCAGTTTTCATGGTACAAGCCATTGTGTCGACGAAAAGGTTTCAAACGAGACAAAACAGTGAAGAAATTGTTAATGTTTTTGTTGTTTCTGTCCGAAAGTGTAGGGAATGGGCGGGAAGGGGCGGAGTTAAGGGAGCAGTTCATGGATACGTGAGAACATGAAAATTAACGTCACTGTTTTCGTAGATCACGAACATAAGCGTTCTGTTGCGCTATCCTACATTTTATCACGAGGAATGATATGCGTAATAAATACATGCGTTCATAAACTTCTTGTTTCTTATCATCCGAACTGCAAAAACAACCTATTTGTGACTTTCTCGTCTCAGTTGTGATGTGCAAGGCTACTTCAAACATATTAACTTATGCTTTTTGGATAATACAGAACGCATAATCGACTTTCTTTATTGTTACTTCTGTGGTGTAACTTCACCTGACCGGTTGAACTAAACAGCCACTACCAACTATTTACCCTAATAGACATATTGCCGTTTCTGCGAGGTTAGAATCTTTGGAGTTCTATTGTAAAACATCGTACGAGTTTGCGTGATAGGCTATTTCTATTGCGAGGAACGTTTTTAGGGAACTACGCTTTCTTTTCTCATTTATGGCAAGCGTCTTGTTTGTCTCTAGTTGCCTCTTATTTCTTGTTAGCAGAGGTGACGAGGTTATCAAAGTGCACGTTTTTTTCTGATAATTCGTTCTGTTGTTATTTCTCCGACTCTTCTGGTGTTTTCTGACTGTGGCATAGTATTCTACTCTTGCTTAACTTATTTGCCGAGATGTAAGCGCATCATAAGCGTTCGATAACTCGATCTATTACGTTTTATTTGCATATGTAAGCGTATCATAAGCGTATGTAAGCGTACCAAAAGCATATGTAAGCGTATTATAAGCGTTTGAGAACTTGATCTGTTACGTTTTATTTGTTAGTTGCCACCAGCACCAGTTCAGTCCAAGTCAAATGCAGTATTGTCATTTTTCGCACAACTGCAATAATGTGAATTACCGTACATAACTTTCACAGTTTGTTCTTAAAATTTGTCGAGGCTATCAGCTCCTATTCACGAAGCGGTTCCAAAAAAACTTCCGCAACCACTGTAAAACTCCGCCTCCATTGCCAACCTTTATTGTTGGTTGGTCTTTTTAAAACCAGTCACATGTTATTTTAAACTGCTTCAATCCTTTTTACTATTTCTTTGAAAACCTCCGGAATCGCCCACTTGGAAAAGGTAGTCATGGCAACTACGCGCGTGGTGAAAAATTCGCTATAACCGTCGTCTTACGTGTTTCTGCGTGGGCTGACTCAGTATATTCACGAACTCCACAACACATGGAAATTTTTACGTATTCTCGTCTACGTTCTCTCATTACTGAGCTTTACTTCGTTTTTTTGCATACTTTTCATTTCCTCGTTTGTGTAGTTCATTTCTTTTTATTAAAAAAATGTAGGCAACACTAATAGTAAATCACATCGGGAAGTAATTCAAATACATTTTCGTAAGTGCCTAATGGAAAGCAGGTCACATATCTTAGTCACATTATAAATCTCTACTTGTCTTCCCTTCTTTTCTACTTGTAAACCGCGCCAGCAGCACCACAGCCATCTTTTAACGCACAACTGAACCATCCCACATCCCTACCATCTCCCCATCCCACAGAGTGCTGTGTACAGTGTTCCGGAACGGCGTTCTTTTCGTTCCTCTGGAAAATTTCATCGTTCCGTTCCGTTCCGGCCCGTTTTTCAAGAAGTTCCGTTCCGTTCGTTCCTATATAAAAATCGATTATTATATCGAAAGAGAAAAAACGATAATTAATGGTTTGATATATTTTTATGTAAAACCGGGAAATTTTAAATGTTGAATTAAATGAACTAACCTCGTAAAACCAATTTTGCAGCTTTTCACTGCGGCCAACAGGTGGCTTAGCCGGAACGGTAAGGAACGACCGAAAAAGCCGTTCCGTTCCTCCAAAAGTCCCGTTCCGTTCCATTCCGTTCCGGGGCAAATGAACGGAACGGAACGGACCGAACGGAACTTTTCTGAAAAGTTCCGGAACACTGGCTGTGTAGCAGAGTTTTGGAGCGGAGCTGGAGCGCGGAGCTCGGAGCAGTGGAGCCAGGTGTTTTTGCCCGGAGCAGGAGCGGGCTTCGCTCCTGCTTCTGCTCCTGTTTCACATGGACACATTTCGTTTAAAAAAAATAAAAGTGTGCTCCAGGTGTACTAGATATTAGTGTTTCTAACATTGCTGTCAATATTGTTCGTATAAATATGGACGTATTTCTGAGATATCACCTGAACAAATTCCCTATGTTATTATTCCATAGGGGGTTTGTGTATACCGTAGCCTTAACAATAATTTTTGACAATCATTGCGTTTGTATGAAAGACGACTTACTGTAAACAATCCTGCTTTATATAGTAAATAGAGACTAAAATATTTTTCGCAAGAAAGTTCGTTGGGAAGATCGTGCTGTTTATTTCTGTTCACTAATAAATAATATGATATGCCGGAGCATCTGGAGCGAGCGCGGAGCGGAGCTGGAGCAGGCAAATATTGCCGGAGCGGAGCAGGAGCGGAGCAACCAAAAAAAGGAGGTGCTCCAAATCTCTGCTGTGTAGGCTACTCCTGTACCCAATTGAGTAGTTCACGCTCAAACGGCCGTCCAACTCGCGTGGTTCACGCCGAAATGCCCATTGAGTTGTGGCCCATAACAGTTAAAAGTTTCGTCACACGATGGCGTATATAGAAAGATTTAAAGTTCTTTTTATTCACATTCTTTCGTAGAGATCAAGAGGATGATCGTATCCGAAAAGATGACATTGGTTCCAACAATAGGGATACACCTTACGCTTATCCAAGGTATTTAATCAAGAAGGAGTCACCTTCGGCCAGAATCTGAATTAAATCAGAAGACAGAACATGAACATTCAGTTTCAACAATAAAATCTTTAAGTGGCTCCAGACACACTGAAACTGGCGTAAGTCACTGTAAAATTGCTGACTAGCATTGCACTGCTGCACTAAACGCGCGAGCAGATCTTTGGTCTCCTTATTTCTAAGAAAGAGAATTAGATTTCTGCGTAAAAAATTGCTATAATTTACTTGATCCCAATTTGGCTAAAGTCTTCGACGGTCATTGTTAAAAACACTTCCCAGTCTATATCGTTGTCTTCAAATAATGGGATTATATCTACCAGGTTGTGCCATTCTAGGAAACTTCTCAAATCACAGTTGCCGTAAGGGGCAGTATAATACTGTGGCAGAACTTTAAGCGGATACGTTGAGGGGTGTGTGACGGGGTCGTACATCAAGGTGGGTGGTACATATAGTAGGTCGTCTGCAACGCATAGCGGTTTTAATCTTAAAAGTACGAAAAAAAATAAAAAGCTTCTAACTCACTAATCTTTTTCGATAAAAGGGCCGCAGTAGCAGTGCGACCATTGCGAAGCGCAGCAGCAAGGGGCGTGTCATGGTGGAACGTACCAATCTCTGGGTCGGCACCATACTTGATCAGCAGCGCAACCATTTCCTTGCTACCACTCAGGGCTGCCAAGTATAATGCCGTTTGGCCAAACCCTCCTTCCCTAACAGACACACTTTGTCGTTCTTTTCGTTCAAGTACCCAGAATGGATATCACCTTGCGTTGGCATTTGCGCCGTACTTAAGCAACACCTTAGCCGTTGTTATACATCCCGCATGCGCTGCGATCATCAACGCTGTCCAATCTTGCATGTCGCGCATTTCAATGTCCGCATGATGCTGTACGCACATTACAAGAGAAATATAGTCACACACATAAAAAGTGTTTATAAAATTGATACTGACAGCCAACAGAATTTCCAATGTGGAGGCGCGGCCTGCTGCCACGGCCAACATCAATGCAGATCGACGAGAGTAATTTACTTGGTTTAAATGTGAATGTGGAGCCTGCTCTACTATTGTACAAGCCACACCCACGTGTCCGTAAAAGCTAGCGTACATGAGTGGAGTCCATCCCCCTCGATTTTTAGCAAAAATTGAGCTATCAACACTGAGAAGATTACATGAATATTATGCCAAATTCTCAAAATGTACGATTACTTTAGTAGTCAATGGATGAGCTTACTTGGCATAAAAATAGGACTGATCGCCAATACTGGCCGCTGTCCAAGCATCAAAGCAAATCAAAGGTAAGTTGCTTGCGATTTGATCAAGAATAATGGACAGGTAAACTCGTTCTTCCTCGGACTCGGGCGAATTACTGTTGCTGCTATCACTGCTACTGTGAGGCGTTTGTTTCGCTGTATTCCTTGGAGATAAAAATGAATCAGAACCGGTTAAAATGATGGGCGGAGGTTTTCCTCGACAGCGCAACATTTTCAAATCATAAGGATCACTATTCTCTGTCGTTTATGCATGTAAAGTTACAGCAATCTTAGTAAAATCACTTAAAACGAAAAGGACAAAGAAAGAACAGTGCTTGTCTTTCGTTAACTTAGACACGAGTACTTGTGCAGCAAAACAAAACACTGGAAAGCCGCGCTTTTCTACAGACATGCTTCCAACAATTCGACCGAGCACTTTTTCTTCTCTTGTTTTTCATTCGGACGAAACGTAACCGACTTTGTCCGGAAAAATCTCCCATGCTTTATTTTTAGAACACAATCAGGTTTGACTTTTCCGGCCGGTTGTACCATGAAAAGCCATTCGGTATGTATCTAAAAGAACCTTGAGGAAGCACAAAGCTTTAACAACTATTCCACATGTTTGGGTTACTTACAACAAAAAAGGTGAGTAAATCAAGTACGTGCCCTACAGCTTATCTCAACGCACTACGATCTAAGCTGCTAATGTAAAGAACTTTTGAGTTTCCTACACTTTCCAAACGAATGTAACTCTTCGAAGCATGAACATTTCTCGAACATTAGAACTGCTAAGTTGAAGCGTTCACGTTCTACCTTTGTAGCTGTAGGAAAACTGTGTGTGTCTGACAGCACCCCTTTCTGTTTGAACTGTCGTATTCACGTAATTTGAGTATTAGAGTTAAAGACGTATAATAATATCAGAGTTAAGGACGTATTATACACGATGGCGGTCAGTCGTGAGTCTATTTTGCCATCCACATGTGTTATCAGCTAATTCTTTTTTTGGCATAGCTGACAAGATTAATATTTTTTATTGAAACGTGTCAGTACCTTTTACTAGTAGACCGGTATTGTCGAAGTCGCTTTATAAATCTTAAACATAAATCTCTTTAAGATTTTAGCCTGGGAAGGGTAATTCATTGTGTAATACTTAAGTACCTTTGTCTGTTTCGCATACGTAAGAAGATTTTTTTAGCGCAGTCCGACGATACAGGATAGTGGAAGGGAAACGGCATAGTAAGTCTGAATAGATGCCAAGGGAAAGCTGCCAAAACCTGGGAGTACTGTATTGCTGTTCAGTACGCCAACCGTGAGCTTGGCAGAGGTAAGACCTAATTACTCTGCTAGTGCAAAACTCATAAAGCAGCAGGTCTACACGGCAAAAACACTGTAGGTGAAAGAGCGAAAGTCGAAGAAAAGGAAGCGAAAAACCTTCCTGCCTACCTTCGCTTTTTCGAGCACTAGATTAATCTTATGTGCACTTGAAAGCGTACTTCGCAATATAAAACCCGTAGATATTAGCATAACAAGCCCATAAGGCATGTGGCCCACGAAGTATTTCCATAACTTACCTCCACATGTCAATACAAATTATACAGTTCTTCCCTTCTTTTATGCTTCCAACTTTTGGAATCATTCATCAACGGCACTGTACCCAACATCGCCCGTTCCACACATCTCCGCTTCAGCTTCGAGCTGCCCAAATATATACTACTGTTGTTCTGCAAAGACTTCGCCTTCGCCCTTCGCTGTAATGAAACCAGAACAACAAGTCGAGCAAATGAGACGTCAGCACGAAAGACACTGTGTTCGGATACATATATCTTTCTCGCGTCTTGATCCAGCTTTTTTTTTAATTTCCAGCCCTAAGCTGGGAGGTGTAATAGCACGCTGATGTAGTGTAAAAGATAATCATTAATAAGATTATCTAAGTTTAGTGTGTTATGATTAACAATTCCGAAGCGTGTCTTTGGAGTAGACAATGTTTTTTAAAGGGTTCGAATTATTAACAAGTACAAGTTATTATTTACATGAATGATAATAAGATAGTCTATAGTTAATAAGTTGCAACTTTGTCGCAGGATTGGTAAGATTCTGCAACTATGTGCCCATACACCTGTAACAATATAACGACATTTTCACATATAGTCATTTCGTGATTTCCTAACGGGTTGTAAAATTCTGAGAGCTACTACATGACAGAAAAAGTATATTGTAGGCTGAAAATTCGTCTTATAATGGGAATATTGTCCAGCGTAATATATCACGTTCAGTTGAAACACAAAGGAACAAGACCTTTTTATCCGTATTAAATAGTTGTTGCGAATGCACGAACAGTGAGATAAAACAGCGTCAAGGAAAAGCCAACAGAAAGGAATGAGAAATCACATTGAAAAACAGTTATCTCAAAAATTTAAAACTGAAAAAATGAACTTACTTTGTCGTATATTACGTAGTTTATTTTCCTGGCTGAGATCCATCACTTTTCTGGAACCGAACACTAATTAACAAGGTCTTCTAATTACCTCGCTAACCACGGCGCGACCAATGACACAAATGTAAGGTCTTTTTTTGTACTAATGAGAAATTATTTACAACTTTCAAAGGATACCAGAAAATCTGTAACATTTTAAACTACAGTATTACTGTGTGTCATTGTATTCAAAAGAGATCACCGTAAGATATCACTACCCAAAGCAGTAGAACAACGGCTTAAAACCGTGCACTGTAATTTGTGGCGTGTGACTTGACTAATAAAGATACTCATTGTGTCCCAATTAAGAAGCTTGGCACTACGAAAAAACGAGTGAGAGACAACGTATATCGCTATAATTTTTTCATATTGTTCCGAATAAACTTGTATAATGAGAAACTCGTGCCTAACTTAATTGGAGCTTTTTTATTTCCTTTTTAGGTGGAGATTCAGGTCTTATGAAATTATACTATTTCGGCGATGATACTATTACAGCCATCTAGTGTAGTATTGCTAGTATTTCACACTTAGCAAATTGTTACTGAATCGGCATCGAAAGCGCACGAAATAGTGCTCAAGGTTTTTACTCTTAGTTACTGAGCTTGTTTTAATTGTTTTTTTCGTATGAAATTATTTTGACTTGGAACCTTTGCAGTTCACACCCATTCAAATGTTGGACCATTTCCTATTATTTACCATTACTGGCCAAATATAATCGTTACCGAGTGCTTTGATGGAAGAACCCATTTAGCGTTACTGTAATGTTTACTTGACTTAGTACGAAAGCCATAACATTTGTGTTCACGTTGTTTAGCGCTGAATTTAACAACAGGGACTTTTGACTCCCTTCTCTTATTGAATTTCATTTAAGTTCAAAATTTCCGCTTAGGCGAAATTTAGACGCCACAAATTTGACTCAAGATCTTTCACATAAGTCAACGCTAAGGTTATTCGAAGAGAACGGTATCGAGTATTTTCGTTTTTATTTATTTTTTATCTTCTCTTTTTGATTCTACTTTGTTTTATTTCCTTATTGATGAAAACCAGATTTTATATTAAGCACATTTCTACTGATAAGGATCGACGCTCCATGGCCCCGTGGCCATTAAAGAATTAAGAATTCTCGAGCATTTCAAATGAAGAGACACAACGTCGTAGAATTTGCGGTGTTGTAGACTACTTCTTACATTAAAGTTTTCAAACTTGATTGAATGCAATGGTCTTCAGGAGAATTACATGTAACGGACTTACTCTACGTGGGACTAACTTTGACCTTTACAGTAAGCTACCTAAATAAAAGAATGTCTTGATAAGTTGAACAAAGTTGTTTCGTCAACCAAAGCAAAAAGTTTGAAGGGACCTGTTGCGTATCCAGTATACCCATGCATAAAAAAAGCGCTCATAAATACCTTCGTGTTCTTGCTAATTAATTAGAAAGAAATGTCAAATAAAAACAGTAGTGTATAGAACCGACAAAAGACCAAGGCCTACACTAGCATACTAGAAATAAAATACTTTCATTTTGGAATGAAGTGTTCTACAAGAAAAGGCTTAATTTGGAATACTTAAAAAGTTTTTGCCTTTCCTAAGACTACACAAGGCAGAGCCGTTAGGGCGTTTTTTGCCGCGTAAACTTTCTGTCAATTCAGAAAAACGCGTATTCGTTTTTACTGAAGCAGGAGTATGATCAGAAATGTAAATAATGAAAATAAATACATATACTAATTTTTTAAAAGTTTCTGTCTATTTACTTAGCTACCTTACACCTTGAAATTCTTGCCGTTCCCGCCAACGGGCACGCGTACCACAGGATAAGTACCGCTACTTTAGGGTATATGAAACAGCACCATAGTGATAGTGTTTCTTTTGTAGAAATGGGTTAGCTTTCGCAATTTCACTTTTTATTTTGATTTAAATAATGGAATTTCTGTTGCTAAGCGTGACGGACACTCATTACGTAAAGCCGAAGTATTTTAGCTTAGGCTTAATTTATTAAGTATCACGTTACTGCCCTGGGAAACTTCCTATTTGTCCCCATCTTTTATGTTTTCCCACATAAAGAAAACTTTTAAAAGGACTTCAAGAGTTTTCTCGTTTTCGTAGTTATAGAACTTTCGCAATCCTGCCTCTATAAACGGTTTGATTTACGAACTAGTGGGCGGAACGTATCCTTGTACAAATGATGAGCCTACTGAATAGTGACTCATAATTAGGATGTCCCGTGCTGCCACAAGCAAAGATTGGGATTCCGAAGACTTATGTTAAATTGTCGTACTTGTAGACGAAGTGAACTACGAAATGGACGAGGAATTAGGAATCGTCCCAATTGACTTCTTAAGCTTGACAAGCTTATATTTTTTATAAACTAGATTTCTATCATAAGAAACAAACGTGCCTTGTTATAATTGAGTTTAAGAGACTCACGCTTCCTTTCAGCCATCTTATGTCTAATTATAGGATACTCAGTTTGAGAAATTTTTTGTATGAATACTTTCAATTACAATAGGTATAAAACTATGGTTAGCTCCGCAGATATAGGATTACGTAACACAGCAGACCAGGGTAATTTTTCGCGATATAATAGGTAAAGTAGACCCATGATGAAAAGCACATAGAAGGAAGTGACAGTGTTTTGCTTTGTGGTCCCTTCTGAGAAACTCAAGGTATTCTTCTTTAGAATTGTGCTTGTTTCCCAACATATTGTACAATACAGTGCATAATGATGGCTACATATGCAGAATCTTTGTTACTTTTTTGGATGTATCCGCAGAAAATATAGACAAATATGTACGAAACAGTCATAATGGATTTATTTCTCCTCCCCTTGAACGTGAAATTCGTCATCAGGTGCTGGCTGTGGCGACCAGTAATCTGATAGGAAAGGCGCTTTCAATGTGGTTAGCTCCTCCTTGCCTATATTTTCAGCATTTTTATGCTGGCAAGGAAAGCCCATTAATTAACACTAAAAAAGAAACAAAACGTTCATACTGGTTCTTGACGCGCCATCAAAACCTTTGGGAATTATGTTGATTGCTGGTGTACGAGGTTAGTTTGATCTATAGTAGACTCTTGTCAATACAAATCATGACAAATCGCTGCACGTTCAATACTCGTAGGCGAACTTTTCTGCCTGTCTTAAGATAGAGACACGAAGGAATGATTTGTAAACCTTCTGTGCTGTGTAAGCATACTATGCCCCCATTGATAATAAAGCAATAATTGCGAAATAGCCAGCACGTCTATATTTCAAAGTTGAAGTGAAGTAGTAATTGAAAAGTGGGAACATTTACTTGCCACAGGAAGTCAAACCAGCTTTTTCGAGAGCCTTTTTTATTATCACCGAAGAAGCCACAAGTGGGCTTTACTTGTACTATTTTTTTATTTTTACTTTTATTTTTTTACAGAGCTGGCTAGGATGGTGGTTGATGTGAGCTTTCTTGCCTGCTTCTACCTTTTCCAGAGCGGCATGTATACAGTCCGTGTGTGCATGTGTGTGCTGCGGGCCAATTCTCTCTTGGCCGTAAAGGTAAAAGGTATCTAACAAAGCAACTCTCGCTCTACTATCATGTGCTATAAAGTATTTAGCATGCTTATCAAAGCGGAGGGTCAGAAGTCTGATCTAGCTGCAGGCCAAACCATTAACTTCACGACACAAAGGGCGTTTGCTCCAAGATTTTTCGTTGCTTTTTCTCTATTCCTTTCGCTCCCTTCAAAAGTGGAGTCGGTGCTAGAAGAGCTCAACAGGCACATATCACTCTTGGCGAACTTTTACCTTTTTGTGTATACATAATTGACACCTGCGTGCGCTGCCGGTTCCTACAGAATGTCGGGCCGAGACCAAATAACCTTGGCCATGTAAAAAGTCCCGGCTTGGAATGGTAATACAGCACATGAACGGTCGAATAGGCCACGAATCACACCCGTGTCCAAATAGACCAATTTTAACTGTGGCTGACCTCCATAAAAAAACGGACAAAGTCATTCGAAGGGTCCTAATGTTGAAACTTTTACCCAGTAATGGGTGGTTCCAGGGTATATACAAACGAGCCTACAACGAAATATTTGGACAGATCTAGTCTTTCACGTTACCACTATTTTTATTATTCTTATTTACAAATTCTGCGATCACGCCAGCACGAGTACTGCACAAGCGTGATTTACATTCTAGCACATATGGTATAATCAAAAGAAAATAAAGACTGCCCAGTTATTACCGTGAATGTAATGCTCGAACACGTCAAGACGATCAGAAAAAAGGAGCTCTCTGCACTGAGCAAAGCACAACCCGAGATACGTGGTAAAGCACAGCAACCTACACTACTCGACGATAGCTCAGGTTACCACGATCTGTGTCTTCTTGGAAACTCTTTGTGGCTATCCGATGCTTAAGGCTTTTCGTGAGATTAAAATGACGCAAGTTTGAAATCCGCGAAGTATTGACAAAGAGTTTTTTGGTAAAATTCATGAAGTTCTTCGAATTGACAACCTGAAGATTTTTACGAAAATTTAAATAAAACAATCGAGTATTCGTCGAAGCAGGGAATGCAGAACAGATGAACTTGAGTAGCAATAACGAGATGTGAAATTAAGTTAATGCAAACTCATTTTAAACTTCTAACTTTTGCAACTTTGAAAAAGTTTCATTCATTTTTGCCCCACGGTACACGCACGTTTGAAAAATTCGAATGCCTATCCATAACCAACTAGAAACGAACAATTATATTACTAGACTTACAATTAAATTTTATTGTGTTTTACGTGAAGAATTATATCCTATATGTCAACCCCATCATGACATATTACATATAAACGTACATCTATGTAATATATAGCATACATACTTTTGGAGAAATAAAATACCCATACATAAGCAAAGATTTAAGACGGAATTATTTGAGAAAAGTATACAAAATTGAATAAAATAATATACTATAGTATGTAGCGAAAGAAAATTTATTAACGAAATGAAGCCAATGAGTGAGCCCAACTAAACCTCGACTGTCCATTTTTGCGAGACACGAAAAAAAGGAAACGTTTTCAGCGCAAGTGGACTCGCTAAGCAGATCACTAGTCTTTCCACGTCGGCAAAAGTCTAAGGACATCACAATAGCTCCAAATCACCTAAACGACGATACGGAATCAGGAGACATGAATGCATTAGCACGGCACTCGACCACTTGTGGGAGCCCAAGTCCTGCAAAAGAAACAATCCGAAAAGGGGCCTTGGAAAGTCTACCGCTATCACATCTTAGTAATTCCACCTCCTACCTTAAAAAAGGAGTCCTGGGTGGGAGAGGGGAGTAGGGTATTCCTGCTTGTTATTCCAGCCTCCCTCCATTTTCGATTCCGATCAAGAAGTTTTCCGAAAAAGCAGCAGCTGCTGGCCACTCTTGTTCTGCTTGGCGTTCTTATGTGATCTTTATTAGTGTGTGATGTCAGCCACCCAAGATTGTTAATAGCCCAGGCGAAGGGGGAAAAGGGACAAGATTCGGTGTACATGTATGTTGGAATATGCCGCCATAAAGTCTTCGGTCGTTGGTGGAGGTCTGTCTCTCTGGTTTTGTCGGCACCATCAGCAGAGCAAATTGGGACCGCTGCCGTGGAAAGACTTTGAACGGTCGCTGCGACAACAAAAACCTACTTGTTGACGGCCCTCTTCATCTGCATTAAACAACAAACAAGAAAAGCATCATAAGGCAGCGCCAACTCAAATCATCTCAGTAGAGATGTAAAAAATCTCTCTTATAATAGTAAGCAACTGTTATCAAAATGCGAAAATTCTTTTTATCGTGAAATTACTGATTTTTTTCTCATTGCAAGAGGTAAACACAATTTGATAGTTTACTTTTATAATGGCGAAGCATTCTTTCTTGTTCGATTCGGGTTTTCTTTTCTTTTTGTTTTTTCGATTTTTTTTCTTACGAATTCATGGACTTCGGTTGGACAGCGAATGAGACCCTACACAGACTACCGTCCAGTTTTGGTCAGTCAAGAGTATTCGGCATGTCTGTGTGAGTAAGTCGATGTCACGTATGTTCAAGTGCTGTACGACATTCCCGCGGAAGAAAACAACGTCACATAAACAGAAATTGTTGACTTGCTTCGGTTCACCATATCTCGACGGCAATATGTCATATCTGCAGAGAAATCGAGAAGAACACACAGTAACTAGCCTTTTCCCAGCCGTCTGGTTGGATGGGCTCTACTTTTTATTGGTTATAATTTCCGATATGAAAAGAACTGCGGGACTGGTTCAGCTCCGGCTGACCACTTGTCGATAAAGGAAACTTTGCGTTGGCGGGGATGGACGGATGACGCTCATTATAACGATAACATCTGAGCTAGAAGAGAATTTAGCTCAAGTTTTTGAGTGCTCTGAAAAACGCCAGGACGTGCTCCAGCGCAAGAGCGTGACTACTGCCTGGTTTTGTTGCAACAATGCTTTGCTATTGGACATGGTTTAGCTCTGGGCAACTCATTGGTGCATTACGCCATTATTTTTCTTCCCTATCACAGTTAATATCCCAAAAAAAATCGTATTTTTTTCCAAGTCCCATACTAGACAATGATATTAATATCTTCCTGTTGGACGACACAAACCCACCTGGATCCCTCTATCCAATAAACCGTTTTGACATTCTACGGAAAGAAAACAGTGTAAAAAGACACTTATCCTGTACGGAAGCGCTTCTTTTATTCTGCACCATTCAAGCTTTTAAAACGGAGGAAATGTACTTTCTTAAGTAAAATTACCACAGTATCGTGATTAAGGTGAACTTTAAAAAAAATCCGTTTCCGCGCCCGTCCTGTGTGTCCAGTTTGCATCCAACATTATCAATAAGAAACTCCTCGAAAAACGATTTAATCAAGAACGTCAGTTATTTACATACATTATAATCTTTTGCCCCGAATTTAGAGCAACGCACCTGTCACCGCAAGATCAGCATCTCCTATATCTCAGGTGGTCGATTCTAAAAATGGAGAGAAACGAGGCTACTAAGAGCAGAAAGTTGTTCAAGGGCAAGTCTCCAGGGAATACAGCTATAGGCCTAAAGTATTGATAGTAGGATTTGGCCGCGCCACAAAACACATTTAAAAATCGTTTTGTACTAAATGGTATTTATGAAGCTCCAAATATGTACAACGGGCAAAAATACACTATTAGACTAAGAAAATAACATCTCGTTATGCGCTGCTCCCTTAAGAGACAGAAAACTGTTCGGAATATCCGAAGTTCGTCATGTCGGATCCTTTTTCGACACATTGGCATAATTTGGCCTTTCCACTCCTCTACAGTAGTCAACTATTCGTTGTAACAGGGTTTATTACAGCAAGATACAATATTTAGCAAATATAGTATACTATAAGAAGTACTACTACTACTACTACTAATAATAATAATAATATTAAAATAAATAATAACGTAATAATAATAAGTAAATAAAGTAGATACTTAGTAAACATATCAAGATGCTAGTAACATTTGCAGAGCTTAAAAGTCTTTCTTGAAAGGCTGTACAGGATTGAGATGATTTGACTTTTGTTCTTAAGATGGATCCCGGTTAGGCAATTTGACATCCACTTGTGGAGATTGGGCGCATTTTTATGAGGTTTTCTGGAGCACCGGATGTGAGTGTCGTGTACTTCTTTGCACATCCAACCTCATCTGCACGTCTTGATGTTTTACGAAGTTCTCAATTTTGGTCAATGGTAATACCTGACAAGGACCCTGGAGCCGTAGTGCAAGAAACAGGTATATGAGGACTCCAGTCGAGCTAGCGAGCGAGGCAGGAAAAGGCGAATGAAGAGAGAAAGAGAGAAGGACAATACTAGTCCACGCTCTCGGGAAGGGAGAGGGAAAGAGAAGACCTTCCCCAGACCTGGACCGACCTTACTACGGTCACTCCTGTGTATCTGGCAGTCCACAGAAGCTGCTACCCACATCGCTACTCCCGCCGAACCTTCCTCCCTTCAACGAGCCCCCAAGAACCAACAATCGCCCCTTTACCTAGGTCCGATGTTACATGTGCGCCCGGCCATCAGTTGTCCACTGGACTGGTACAGGTAAAGAGGTTTCAGTGGTCGGTTTTCCCAGAGTTCCTCAAAGTGCGCCAAAACTTCGGGCTTCGTCCACGTCAGAGTCGAGAAAGAACTTCTTTCGAGTCGATGATTTGTCAACCTACTGGGTGAAAAGACATCTTTGTTTTAGTTGCAAACATCCCGAGAGATTAGACGAAAAATGGAGGATTGCCTCGCAATGGCAAACAACTTACGCCTATTTGGTAATTTAGCTTCGGCGCTAAGCTCTAATAACTTGGCGAGTTTGATGGAAGCTGCTACGGCGGCCGCGGCGGCCGCCCAGCGCGCTCGTACAAAGTTCACAACGAAAACTCCCCCCGACTTTGTGCCAGTGACCAACGTGCAAACGATGGAAACGTGGGTGCTGATCCCTCCGGAATTGTCGTTAATGTTAGGCACCACTCCAGAAGACAATGTGAGTGACAAAGCTAATAATCATAGTCTTGCTCCGGCGCGTGTGTGGACCCGAGTGGCTTTAGCGGGCGGTCGTCGCTTGTCACCTTTTCAGGGAACCGTGCGATTAGGAGTCATGCCGTCTGATCCACCGTGTCCTGAAGATGATGTAAGTACCTACCAATATTTTTTTAACGTTGTATCTTTTCATGAGCTATGGTTATTGCCGCACAGTTCATATGTGTTCGATCTTATCAGATGGTTCAACTACAGAAACAGTAGCTCTAACGCGAAACCTAACGTAAACCTAAATTAACCTGGAAAAGAAAAACATAAATTAACGTAACGTTGATTTATGTTTTTCTGGATTTTCACAAGTGGTTAAGCATGCAACACGGATGACCATATTGCGTCCTATTCTGTCAAAGCACATAGTGAGTTGACTAGGTATTCTTTCCTCGCAAAACTATCCCGACTTGCAAGAAACTTGCTTGCTATCTTGCGTTGAGCATCTTGTGTATCATAACAACTCTTGCTACAGTCTTTAGAATTACGTAAACGTGAAAAGTGCGACTCTTGCCTCATCCTCGAGGGTGCAGTTTTTCTTAAAAAAAAATAACTGATGACGCACATTTACCTTTGGAAAGTGTCAGGCATTTCCATCTTTAATTCGTTCTTGCGTGAACGTTGCGTATTGCATCCATTTGTCTTCGTACGAAACTGAATCAGGTTACCAAATAATACCGCAAGCGCCCTTGTAGCTGCACTAGGAGGACAGCAAGTCCAATTAAAAAGTGGCTACAATGTGAATGTCAACGAACTGGTTATCTTTTAAAGGTTAGCTGCAACTTCCCGCGAACATTGAAAACCAACAGAAACAGTGAAAAAGGTTTGGATACCATCCATATCTGCCTGGTCAACTTTTCTGATGTATTTCGATTTTTTCGTTTAATTCAAAGTGAGTGAGTCTCGCGCACCAAAAGTCAGTTTTTATCACTCTTTGCGGTAGTTTCAACTAGAAACCCGGGCTTGAAAGCCCAGAAATTCTGGAGCAACTAGTTTTCCGCCCAGTTTTGAGTGATAAATACTTCGCTTTCCGAATTTCGTCGGAAAGCCTTGGCCTAAAGTCATACATCATAAATAGCTAAGGTAATCATTAACGCGTTTTCCGGGAGCTATCTTCAACGCACGCCAATGCCAATTCACGCCGTTTTTATCCCTTGACCACCAGTACGATCTTCCCAAAACCAAACAGCCTAGCATTAAACGCCATCCAAATGGATTCACCTGTGTTGCGAAGCATACACAAGAACCATAAGGAAAGAGTTACCGACGTGGAACATTGTTGTATCCTCACGGTGTGATGCAAGAATCCAAGGTAGTCGATAATGTGTGGAATTGAAAAACGAATGGAAGGAAGCAAAGCCGATAGGTTGACTGGTGTTCTTTCTTAATAGTTATCAAGGCATTCACATTAACGTTAATTGATAGACAAGTAGATTGCGTTTTCCAAACTATCAACTACTCATCGATATCTCGACAAGGACAGTTGACATAGTGAATACTAGAAGATTTCATTTAATTGAGAAATACTGTCTCAAATGAGTCTGTCGTCATCCCTGAGGAAGGCAGGGTAGTGTGAAACGAAAGAATTTTTCAGAATTACGCCATGAAAAGACGATTGCCAAGAAAGTTCGTGTACGATGGCGTACAATTTTTTTCAATGTAAGCTACACGTAAACGCACTAACTGAATCCTCTAGTTAAATGAAAAGGAAAAGAGTATTTTTCTTACCGCCAGAACTCCTTGTCCCAACGTTTCCATCGTTTTGGGGGGAGATTCTAACATTTACAAGAAACTTTTATAAAAGAATGGGGTTTTATGAACCGAGAGTTCATAAAGGTATGCTGCACGATAATAACCGAATAAATTTTGGTCTGGCGCTGGGAATGGTAAACCATAAAGTGCAATGTTCACATCAAGTCACGGATAATATAAGGGCAGCCTCTGCAGCCAACCAAGACTGATTAAGCTTGTAACAACGAAGTCAACTTCCATATCCAAAAATCATATTTTACTCTGTCTCCTTTCTCTTTTTGCGTTTCAGCTTAAAGTTCGAATACTTAACATGAAAAAAAGTTAGACAAATGAATAAATTTCACGAATACGGTATTCGCTACCGGTTCCAGCGTTGAGTCCGTTAAGTACACTTAACAAATAGTAAACAGTACTTGCAACCATTACACTGATGAGAACTTTTCACTCTGCTAATGAGCTCAGCTCTGATCACAATGCTACATACATAAAACAACGGGAAACAGCAAGCTTTTCAAAAAGCAAAGTGCGGTGATAATTATTAGTGACTCTGGTCTTTTGGCTTACCCAAGAAGTATCTAACAGAAGTTTCAAGGGATTTTTTCCAAGATTTTAAGAGTTGAAAGCCAAAAAAAAATATCTACAAACATTCAACATCAGGGAACTCTGAAACATCGAAGCTTACAGAGGAACATTCAGGACGAAAAAGAAAGTGAGATGCTAAAAAATGTTGTTTTAGTCTAGTTGAATATATTCTCAAATCGTGTGTACCGACGCCCTACTTGTCCTGGTGACAACAGTGTTCACAAATAAATCGTTCCCCTTTTAGCCCGTGAGTTTCCTAGTTCGAACACCTCGAAAGGCTCCCACGAAAGTAGTTGGAGCATTCACACTGACAACAACAATCGAACTCATAAAGCTACTTTCCAGCGATTTTCGGTAGAGCCAAACGGCCCTGTTAGAATACTTTTTTCAGATTAAAAAAAGGTGGTAAGCTTAAAGAAAGGAAGCTAAAGAGGCAAAGAGGAGAAAAGGTCTCCTCATGTGTAGCGTGAAACACAGAAACTGGTGCGACATGATGAATTCACGCTGTTGTGTGCTCTCCATAATTAACCTGGGCTATTTCCCTTGCAGCATCTTTCCCTTTGGAGCACAGAAAATAAAGTCGAGGAGAGGCCACGATAATAAACTGTACCAAAAGCCAGCGTAAAGTGTTCCCTCTAGCTTCCAACAGCATACATTGCCTTATTTTCTAGAGCTTACGGTTGAAGGTGTAATAACCAAGTGAGCGTTCAACTCAAACAAAAAGGAAGAGAAAGAAAGAGACTGCACGCCAGAGGTTAGTGGTCACAAAAGTACAGCAGTAGCTCAGATTCTTAGGCCATAGTTGCCCTCTTCTAAATGGTTCAGATACTTTGACTAGATGCTTGACTTTTTCAGAGGTGCATAGAGTCGTGAAACAATGTCACGGGGTTCAAAGTGCCTCCGTCTAGTGAAGCTTATTACATAACTGTTTGCGTAATAGGTGTGAGGATCTCCTAACCTCTTGCCTTCTCTAATCACCATTTTTTGCCCTCTTTATTCCCCAGATTCGCTCCAGTTACGGTTGTTACGACGAAATTACCCAAGTCCATCAACGCAAAGTGCGACATTGCAATTGGGTACGATTCCTTCGTCACGTGCCTGTCCTCACGCCGGAGGTCAACGTCGTGTGCTCCAAGGTTAAAGGTCAGTTGTTATGGTCAACCCATGGGCTCATTTTCGCATTATGACAAATACGACAATGCACACATTTGCATACACTACGCTGTTTGTAGTGCTGTGCTTCTTGTACGAAGGTTAAAAAGGCATTCTAAAAATTTGTCTTTTTTTACGCAAATTAGGTGAACCCATTTACGAGGTAGTACGGCCCATTCCTGCATGCACTGAACTGGTCGTCTTTTACCTTCCGGGCCATCCGGATGAAGAGTTTTATTTGCCTGCGGTGCGATCGTTACGTTCTTCATTATTCAGGCGAACTATGGGCCTCATCCTAGAAGGTAAATCTTGCAGCTTACTATATGGGCAGCCAAATGGGATGAGGGCACAGACTTTGCACAACTAGATGTCTGCCTCAGTAACAACCTTATATCTTAATGAAGGATTAGGAGGTGCACGTCAAATTCCCAAACGTTGGGTAGAATCACAGCCTATATGTGTAAGTCATTAAAAAGAATGTTTCGAAGTACAATGTGCCAACCGACTGTGGAATTTGCTCTTAGGTGAAGAGAAAACACAGTAGGCAACTCCGCAACCTAACGATCTTTAGTGGCTGTGGTAAGTCACGTCTTAGTTCACGGTTTAAGAGAACCGCAATCCAGTAATTTCTATATAAAGAATAAGTTTGGATGGAAATGTCAAATGCACAATAGAAAGGTTCGCAATCGATTCCTGGTACCCTTGGATTAACCATTCGTCGTTTTGTTGGTATGCGTCCAATTCAAGGGATGAAATCTCAGCAAAAATGACTATGCATTCAGAAAGGAACATCCCTTATTTCTAACAGCCACAAATTTAAGACGGACGTGGAATCTAATGGGGAAGTTCTTATCGTAGACAGTCCGCTGGATCTCTCCTTGGCGTTATTGTCGCCCAAAAATAACTTCGAATCTTCGGCCGCTTGTCCTGTTTTACACCACGCTAGCAATGGTGACCTAACTGGACGTCAGTCGGTGTCCAGCGAATCAGTGACATCTTCGGCGGGCGAGCTTGAACTTGATACTCCAGTCGTGATGGTCTCCAGTCACGGGCTCTCACCTCGTCTCCACCACCATCACTCAAATAATCACCTTCATCACCATCACTCGGCCGTCAGCAACAATCACCATCGCCCGTCCCGCCAGCGACCCTTGTTGCCTTGCCAGGTCTGTGGAAAGGCCTTTGATCGACCCTCTTTGCTCAATCGACACATGAGGACCCATACAGGTATTCTTTCTTTTCGTTTCATTTTTGGGAGACAGAAAATTGACCGCCAATTTATTTAAAACAAAACAAAAAAATAGGGGAAAAGCCTCATGTGTGTGAAGTGTGCGGGAAAGGTTTTAGCACGTCTTCGAGCCTCAACACTCATCGTCGCATTCATTCCGGCGAAAAGCCACATGAATGTCCCGTCTGTGGCAAACGCTTCACCGCCTCCTCCAACCTCTATTACCACCGCATGACTCACATCAAAGTAAGTGCCAGACATTTTTTTCACGATAAACCTCCCGTATCTTCCCCTTATTTGCTCATTAGTGCGTAATTGGCCTTCCACCTCACAAATTTTCTCCCCATATGCAATTAACTAAGTAAAACCCAAACAATGCCCAAGATAGTCATCTCAGCGATCGCACAGTCAGAAGACCCGAAAGCTTAGAGACTTTACAAAGCCGTTTGTAATATTCGAACTCGGAAAAAATATGCTTAGTCAAGCAACGCCCCCAATTTACAACAAATTCATGGGATAGCAGGGTGCAAGTGCATGCGTATCACACACATTACACATATATACGGGTGCTCGTCCATCATCTTCATTCTCAACCCAGCAAGACGTCCCTTTTGTTTTGCCCCGCCAGGATTATTATACACCGTCGCAACAGCGGTTGGTTGCCTCCATTTCCATTTTTTTTGCTGTTCTCCAGAATATGTTTTGTAATGCATTAAAAAATACGAAACGTTACTATTTGCTAACTCGCCCCTTTTTCTCTGTAACTTTATTGCAGGAAAAACCCCATAAGTGTGCTCTGTGCTCCAAGTCTTTCCCCACGCCTGGTGACCTGAAATCGCATATGTACGTGCATTCAGGTTCCTGGCCCTTCAAATGCCACGTTTGTAACCGAGGCTTTTCCAAACATACAAATCTCAAGAACCATCTCTTTTTACATACAGGTAAGTTTTCCAAATCTTTGCTACCATTGTAGTCATGTCGTCTTATGTGAGCATAAAGATTCTGATGACTCTTTAATGACGGTAACTTCGCTAATGAAAGCAAACAACGAGGCTCACTACGTAAGCGTTTCATGGACCTCCGTGTGCTCTCCAGCAGTTTAACCGTTCTAAGTTGTTACAAGAGACACTAAAGTTTTAGTAGAGCTCGAGGTGTCTCAAAGAAGCTAGTATATTTAAAAAAAAAACAACAACAGAATTTTCATTGAAGAAAGGGCAAGTGCGCTTCGGACCATTTCCCTAGTTTGGGTTTACATAGTAAAGGGGGAAGCTTCACAGCCTAGAAACTAATAGTGTTGGTGTAGAGGTTTTTTAGCTACGTTGGAGTTTCCAAGTCACATATGTAAATAGGTGATGCACTTTTTGAGGTGATTAAGTTTATAGAGGCCAAACAGTGCCAGGTGGGAGGAGGCAATTAGCGTGAATTGTCAGACGTTTTACGATCCGGCACCCCGCCCCTTCATCTCGCCCTTCTCTTTAATCATGAGCAGCTAAAAGCAACCTCAACCTCACTTACTGTTAAGACGCCCTCATCTCATCTCATCTCATCATGATCGCGATAGAGCATCCCTAAAATCCTTCTGCCTCCGGAAAGGAACAACACAGCGCAGGTATAAACTGCTCGATAAAAAACAAAGGCTCTCTAACCCTTGACCCCATGCCACCGTCAATTCTCCGATTTGTACCCTTCAGTCCATATAAGGATTCTTACGTCCAGAGGGGCAGCGTGGATTTTCTAAGCACACAGCATGCTTGCCAATTGAGTCTGCTGCGAATCATGCGAAGTTTTTTCTTTAATTGAAGGGCTGGATAATCCATAATTGCAAAAACTAAGCTGAACTTTCGAATAAGTTCAAAGCCAGTTCTCCCAAGAGAGCCAAGATTACCATTTGCGTTCAGCGGTAACTGGACGCCTTATACGTTCTCTTGTAACCATACCATGTTTAGACTTCTTAAGCCAATCAATAAGGCAGACCAATAATCATAACAATTTGCATTTGCTCACTGCAAAGTTGCTACTTCCATCAGGCATGGGACTCGCCTAGCGCAAGATTATAGACGAACCAAGTATTGGTCCAAAGTTTCATGCATGAGAGAGAGAAAATTTCAATTGTAGCCCTTTTTTCTATTCCGTTTCTCTCCTTATGAATGACAATGCCCATATTGCATATGTTGATCTCTCGCTGGTGCTGGTTCTCTCTTCATATCCCACGTTCATATCATAGACATTAGCATAAAGGGATAGCCCACAACTTTCCAAACGCAGTTCTTTTTTTTTTGCTTGTGCTTTTATTCCTTTGCTTTAATAAATGATGCGAGAAGCGAGGGCATCCATACCAATCCCTGGTAACAGCACACGGAGGTGAAGTATGGTTTATGAGGTCTGCAAGGGTTTGCTCGGTGGGAAGCTTGTTCACTACGACTCACGCTAGACATACACAGCAGAACACAATATAGAGTGTGTGGATGAATGTCAAAACTCAAGCCAGTACTCTCGAATTTGGTTATGCCCCAGTTTCGAATGCCACTTGTATACACAGTCACCGAACACGACACGGGACGCTTTCGATCCCCTCGACAGCTTCAAAGCTTGACCGGATTACGGTAGCATATTAAACGGAAATAATTAACAGAAATTGATAAAAATGAAAAAGGAATAAAAACATTGTATTGCCTATTATTGAAAGATTGTTCAGACAATCTATCAGACTGAGAAGTTATGTATTCAATATCATAGCATGGGAAAAAAGTGCACCTTTGATTAGATTATTGGATAAACATCCTAAAGAAGACAGCAATATTCGAAACGTTCTCATAGGCTCCAACCCACGCTCCGAACGCTAATACTCTCTACTTTGAATAGTAATTCGCTTCAGTTGCCAAACAGGACGCATCTGCTCTGTTGTTTCTGTTTGTACACAAGTATTAAAATGTTCTTTCAACCATTGCAACGGCTTACGCAGCAAGTAACTTAGAGTGTGTTAGGCTATGCAGAACTTGAGTGCACACGTGTATAAGGGCCTGCCCCAAAGTGTCCGCTAAGACATGGGTCTATGCTAATTAAAGTTTGCCAATGGCCGCTGGGCGGACAGTTTGCGACAGGCCCCGAACTACACGTGCATAAAATGTTGAACATTCACAAAGTTTATTATATCATTAGAGAACTGTACTTACTGCAGAAAGTACATACTTTGTACTAGTGCTCTGATCAACAGGAACGTAATAATAGCTTGGATGTGTCTAATAGGCATTTTCTAAGTAATTGAAGATGACAGAAACACTCCACAAGCATGTCGTTGCTAGCCAAACCATACTTTCATACAAACGAGACACTAGTTCGCATCTTATGCAACTACGTAAATTGAGTACGAGAAACTTGAGCGAAAATAAAACTTTTAGTTTATTGAAAAATGTGCATTCTGTTTACTACCTACTGCACTTTACTGTCCGTTACTTCTGCTGTAGCTTCCTGGTGCTGCACTTGTTCAAAATGGCTCATGCCGAGAAACGCAACTGGAAAAATAGCAATCCGTGCAACATATAAGGATTGTGAAGTTTTATGGGAACTTCAGTCGCTCTATTAGAAGGATTTTTGTGTTCAAGTAATCAAACGTCGAATGATTCACCTGTAAAAAAGAGTGCCCTTTAAACCGTATTTTTAACGACTGCTTAATGAAAAGTTTCGCACCTCCAAAACTCTTGAGTCAAGGTGGTAATTTCCCATTTTACGACTCGTTTTCACCCGGGACTATTTTAACGACTCGGATTTTACTCGCGACTCGCCCAGTGAATATTCTTGAGCATCCACACATCCTCGAAGATGCTTAATTGCTGGCCCTTGCCGTCGTTACAATGTTTACTATTTGCGTAAGGCTTTTCATTTTTATTTTTTATTTTTTTACTTTTTGTTTAAATTTCGCTTTCACCTTTTGGATCAGTCGCTTGGGTGGCATTCAAGGGCAGAGTATTGGTGAAAAGTGACGTCATTTTATGACTTTATCATTTTTTGTGCCGTCTCCCTGAAAATAGAATTTCTGGCGAAGGCAGCGGTGAGAAAGACCTCGGTTCGCCGATAGAACGCTTTTTTCTTTGCTTTTTTCGTGTTTTGCGATCTACGAGCGCTTTCTTAAAGGTGCGCTGTCGGCTGCCAAGTAGAGCACACCCTTTTTCGATAAGCACCATCGATAACCAGCGCAGCCAAACCTGGCCTTATATTGCTACATCACCTGTTGCATTTATCCACGTTGATGTGGTGCAAAGAACACGAACCCACACCCAATACTTGTTAATATGTGGCCACGTTGCATTGTCGTTCCTTTTTTTCCTAGCGTTCGGCTTTCGAAACGTAGTGAACTTCTCCCTGCGTTAGATTTTCAATCCTTCATTGCCCGCAGACTTTAATTATCCTCCTCTCCCAAAATGTGATCGTTCATACAGTCAGTTTGGAGCGAGTTCACGTCCTGAACCCTATTAACCTTCTGCGCGCGTCTAATAAGTTGCTGACAAACGACACAGTTTCACTAATTCGTGAGGTCGGAGCCCACGCACAAACACTAAGTACTTCTAATTTGCCCGCTTTTAACAAGGGACTCAAGCATTGGCCTGAGCTCACAAATCCTCCAGCGATGCAGACTTTGAGCGCGTCGGGCCAGGTTTTCCCCGAGCTTTTGATAAATCGTAGAACTCGTTTGTTTAAGCACCGCCCATTGGATAGACGCCTTTTGACCTCCACTGTCGTATATCTTAGCGAGGAAATATTTTCTTTTCTCCTTAATAATCCGTATGGTCCAACACATGCGGTATACTTTATGCAGTATGTGTGTAACCTGCCGGAGTTCCCTCCACTTAATTACCTCCATGGTTTCTCTTATCTTCGATCAAAACTTCATCTTTGGCTGGCTTAAGCGTCTCCGTGCGTCAAACTAGCCACAAAAGCCTCCGAAAGAGAGGGTAATTTTTAATGAGCCGTACTCATCAACGCTTGTAGCCCGCTACACTGGAACCTTATTGCATTTCCAAACTAGTGCTGCCAGCAAATTAATAAAGACTGTTAAGCTCCAGCACCGCCCTTCCTCTGGATGCTGGGTCCCATTTTTCACAGTCTAGGGGCTACATCCTTGTTCCGAAAAACTTCTCGGAAATTTTATAGGGCTCGAAGGGACAACAGCCAAGGTTTTCATGTTGCATGACGAACAAAGAACTCAGGTATTTTTAATTAAAACGGAGATTTGGCTCCATTTTTCGCTGATGCTGGTGCAGTACTCACAATAAAGCACGCAGACGACCATTCGTCGGGGGGCCAGCAGGGAGCCACCGTGGAAAATCCATTAGCTCTACGGCGGGATCGTTTATCAACTTATACTACGCCTTGGAAGATCCCTTGCATCCTTTCCTTACCCTCCTTTCAATATCACTTTAATTTTTGCCTTTCGTAAAAGAAGGCGAACTAAACAACAGTGCACCTGGAATCCCAACTGGGGCTCTGATTCGCCCCCTCATAACATTGCCATTGACGCTTAAGACAAAAGCAACGGTAACAAAAAAAGCAGGACAAGATATTCTTTAGTCTGACGTACTGTGCACTTAACACTGCCCGAACTGCCGGTTTTTAAGGAATTTTCCTCTCGAACAGCCACGTCATGGTTGACTATCCATAACAGCTTTGCTACTTAGAACTCCTCATTTACAGCATTTTCGGGGTGAAAAATTAAGACGAGTGGCGCCCACGGAGTGCCGAGGGTATCTACAACGTAGGGTCTGACACTGGACATCTTTAAACACAGTATAGCTATCCGATGAGTTTTCGCCGGTTGCAACCTGGTAGCTGTTGGTACCGCGTATTGGAAACTTGAAGGAGGAGGCAAGAAAGACTTAAACGGCAGTACCACCCGGGGCCAGCGACAACGACCCCCTGCCAACAATGACACTGTGGCGGGGATAGATGATGATAGGCACAAAAACCTTGGCTTACACCGAACATACATATCAACTACTATTATGTATGCGCTTTCTAAAAGCCCATTCTTTCGTGACCCAATCCAATCTGAGCATTTTGTACAACAAAGGATCTTCTTGTCATACAGCTCCTTTCTACTGTTTCACTATTGATGGACTAACTTCCCTCTGCAGCTAATTCTGGGTACATTCCCACACAAGGCTCCGCCTCCACTGCACTCGAGTTGGCTGACGTCAAACTTCTGCACTTTGTTTTACAAATCTTTGACATCTTGGACACCATGAGAATGGTCCATTCCGGCAAACGCGTGGCTTGTTTGTTCCTCTCCGTTGACTAAGCCAATGTTCCGTTTTAACAGCATTTAAAAGTAGTACTCTAAGTCGCATTGCGGGAACAATATGTTTATTTCAGGGTTTCCTTTTAATTTATGAATTTTCATATTGCAAGTGGTATCGTTTTAAATTTAGTTTGGGCTAGTGCAGAATGTTGATTCATTCATAAGCTGTTTCGAAAAATTTTTTTACTACACTGGCCCTATACTAGGAAATTTAATTATATAACAGTCAGGGAGGAAGCTGCTTCTTTTAGATGTATTCTGCTATTGTTTTCTTTACTAGCACTTTTTTTCTGCACTTCGACAATAGTTATTAGTCGTTATTAGCTCCTATTATTAAGACTATGAACGGGATATGCGACATTTGCCATGGATAGACGAACTTTTGACATAGGGGAATCTCAAGGCTAAGGTTTACCTTCTGGAGAACAGCGTTCTAACTACTTTTCACTGTTTAGCTACGTCAAAAAAAGTCTAAAAAGAAGTAGAAAGCGTTTTTTAACGCTGGTGTCCAGGAGCAATTCGACCTTTTCCCTTCGTTAATGGAACTGGATTACAAGGGTCCAGCAGGGTGCTGCCGCACTTTGACTGCGTGTCACACCCGAGGCAAATAAAACTTTTCCTTTGCTCTAACTGAAACAGCAACAGGTAACACACACAAACACACACATCCACTGGCATAATGTACATTACACTACATGGCATACATGCCACGTGAGATAAGTCTCTGTAGTGCACAGCACCTGGCTCGCTGGAAAGCTTTTCCCAAAACTCGTCCGCCGCACGACAGTCATTATCCTATTTAGCATAGAAACTTTTACGTTACCGACAGAGCCAGTGCAACTTGAGACTCGACTTCTGGCTACCTAATTACCTGCTACGGCGTAAGGATTGACCAAGAATAGTTTTTCGTCGCAAATCATTTTTGCAGGGTTTTTCGTGGAGCCCTGGTTTTTTGTTTCGCGCAATGCATGGCACATACCGCGTCATTATCACGAGGAGGGAAACGGAGGCAAGACTGCCTCAGCGGACGGAACATTTTATGTTCTGCCCTAGGAGAAAAAGTCCCCTCTCTCTTGTGTGTAATTAGACCGGTAAAGTCTTCCTTTAGTGCAACACTGTTTCTTCCCTTCAGAAAACTCAGCAGCAGCGTGTTCTAAACTTATGGAAGAAAAAAAAAGAAAGAAAAAAAGGCAAAGCGAGTCTGTGTTGGAAACATGTATAGATAATAACGTTGGGCTAATGACAGCATCTAAGACCCCGTTCTTTCAACCTGTTTGACGCCAGACTTCCCTTGCTTGTGGGGGTTTGCAACACTTGACCGAGCAAACTTACTTTAAACATAAATTCTAGAATGAGTCTTTCTACGCCAACGTCTATAATGCATTTTTCGAATGGGGTTTCTTCACTCCCTATAATAAAACCAACTGTTCACGTGATACGATTCCTTGCTCGCCAAAGAAGTTTCCTTCTATTTTTAAATGCTTAACGTTTTGTTTACCATCGTTCCCCTTCCAGCTCTGAGTGACAAACGATCTACAGAGGTCTTATTTGACGCCAGTAGTCCATAGCTTGAATTTACTGTGCAGAGCTACACGAGCGAAGACAAAACAGTTTTCTGTAATTTCTCTACTAAAGCTGGAAACTAGGCGTAAAAAAATGGTCGGGTGCCTCCCCTTTAAGGGACACGTTTAGCTTTTTCAGTTTCTATTCCGGTGTCGGCTGTCGCCTATTGCCGGCATCTTCGTCTCAAGAACTTCAAATTTTTAGCAGAAAAACACGCAAGTCATTTGACTTACTGAAACGGAAGTCACTGACATTTGCTCTTGCTGGAGGTAACGTACTAGTGAGTGCGACCGATTGCATTCCAACGCTGACAAGCCCCCTCAACCTCCACAACAATCATTAGTGGCAAAAAAGACTCATGCAGCACACATTCTTTCGTTCTACCGTCTCTTGTATCACAACTAGCCGCTCGAGAACTCCCCGAGGAAACCCGTTTTCATGAGACTTCTAGGACCACGAGTGATACGATAAGGAACGCATGACGGCATGTCCGGCGAGATCATGACGACGATGATGGCTTGGGCTGCCATTGCGACTTGCTGCCAGTCACGTGTCGCCAGCACAAAAAATCCGCTTGCTCTCCTTTGCGTCCTTAAATACCAACACAGGACACGAAACTCTACCCTCTCCATTTAAACAGGTCCTGTGTACAAAACCAAAGTCATCCCGCTTTGTTTTTCACCCGAAAATAGTTGGGCCATTGAGGAATCTTATCTTCATACGCCATGGTTGAATAATGCACAAATATGTGGAGTGTATCGCAATTACCGATCTGTCATATGCATTAATGCTAGTTTCAACGTAAGAGCCGTAATGTAAACTGATACATTGATAATCTGGTTATTTTTATTACTGTTAACGTTAGCTAAGTCTAAAAGACTTAAACTGCAAAGCAAAGAGCTCCTAGTGACTGTACGCAGTGAAAGAATTTGAGAAATTCCACTTGCTCGTTTGATCGCTGCTGCCTCCGGTAGTGACGCACTTCTTTTTTGTTTGGGGCAATTTCTTTTCGTTCGTGTTGGGCCAGCTTTTGTCTTTCGTGCATCAGTAAACCACATGGAAAGATGTTTGTATGCAAAACCTTTCTTCTTCTCGCCCTCTTGGTTTGTCTCTGACTTATATATTTCTCTGTAATCCAGCTGACTACAGATCCTATCTCCGCTCGCCATGGACGGGACTTGGGACCCCGCCACGCTTTCGAAGTAAATGTCTCACACACACACACATATACTTCCCTACATCTCCACACATCCCCGCACAACTCATGCATAATTCACATCCCCCGAAGTGCAACAAATACAGCAGCTACAACCTGTACGGTCACCTGCGGACCTTTACACGCTACAGACACACCTAGGAGATCTAACAATGGTAGCAAATGCGATTCCCTTAAGACTATCGCACGCATGCTAGTTCATTACCATCGCCTCGGAACGAGAACAAGAACATCGCACACCAAAAAAAAAGAATAAAGATGAACTCTTCCCTACCAGAAAGAGAAAAAAGAAAAAAAAATCCCCCCAGTGTCTTTCCAAAACCTGATCTTTCTTTAAGGTAGACCACTTTTTTCCATTATCCGGACCTGCTACTATTCTCCAAGACACACAGGTGACCTATGACAGTCCATTACTAAAACAGACCAGCTCTCTCTCACTCTATCCCTCCCCTTCCCCCCCGGACACGGTTGCCACTGGTACGAAACCGACAGCTAGCATAAACAGCAAGGGCTCTGGGCTCATTAAATTTCCTCTTAGTCTCATTCCATAGAAACACAAGATCTCCAGGTACCTAGCTCAGAAAACTCCTTCGAAAATATTGCCGAGAAAAAAAAAGGTAAAGAAAACGAGAAAGCCGCACAAAAGAGAAGGAGCAATAATGGACAGCCCTTATGAGAAGCTGTGGCACACACGCATAGACACACATCGGCCCAACTTTTTCATCAGTGTCATGTCTCAAGATTCCAGAGACACGGTGAAACGTCCAGTAGGGCTTTCGCGTTGTCGGGGCTAGCCAACCTGCGACCTCCAGCCTTGGAGAAAGAGATGAGCCTACGTGATTAGCTACGGATTCATAGATTCCCCCATTTCTACAGTCACACGATTATAAACTGCTGAGGCTGCTTTTTCTTTTTCTCGCTAAGGTACCCTCGATTCGACGGACCGATTGTATAAGACTGAGCCGGTAAAGAAAAACTCCCCCCCAAATATGGCTCTGCCTTCTTCTCTGTGGTCGAAAGTCCATCATTTACATGCTGGCCCAAGCCAAAACTGCGCATCTCCCGAACGTTCTGCTCTTGAAGTATGGCGATGGTGCGTTGAGATTGCACGCTTTTTAGTGAGCGATTTCAGGAAGCATCACGGGCTAGAAATGGGGCGGGTTTCATAACTCTGACAAGTCTAAATCTTTTAACGATGTCTTACTTGTGCTGGCCACTTTTCCCTTCGCCAAGGCTGATTAGCACGTGGAGCGTTACATTAGCCCACGCTCGAACACGCTTCAACGGAATTCATTAGCAGTATGCACATAGAACATTACACCAACACATACGAACCCATGTAGAACCTTTTCGTGTGTTTTTTTTTCTTTACAAAAAAAGGACCCCGACTTGTGGAGTATGAACACCATAAGTCCTGCTTATACCCAAAAGCTGTCGATGAAAATCAAGAAGCTTCCATGTCTTGGCTTTTCTCCCTCGTAGTTACCGACGCAAACGGAATGAATCAAGCCTTTGCGTGTGCCTTTTAAGTAGATTCCCCGCTCCTTCATTATCTTTCTTGCCGATTCAATTAGCATACGACGCCCAAACTCAAGGCAGCCTAATATTTTAACTTCATCTACTTCGAGAACACACTTTTTTCCGGTTTCGGACACGGGCTGAGCGTGTCAGGGTTTCGATTGCATGCAACGGAACTTGGACAAACAGATAAAAAGCAGCTCGCTATCTGTTTTTACGTAGCTGAAACTGGAGCCCACACTGTTCTTTCCTAACCCCTAACCACGAAATCGTCAAGAAAGGAAGTGTTAAGAAGGAAATATCACAGAAACATTGTAGTAATTGGTTGATATTTTTGTTGAAAAAGGAACAACCAAGTTAGGAAACTTTTGAAGTATGGTAGTCTGGCTTCTCGTACAGGGAAGATTTTACAGGAAATTAACTATTCATCAAAGAAGTGAACTAGAAGTAACACCTGGTGTGCTTGCCATTGGGCATATTGCAGATCAGGTGAACGTCTGAGGTTCTCGTATTGGTTTGGAAGGGTTAGATATCCTTGTCTTGATTCCCACTTCCCACGAAGCTGTGATTACCGATGCTATCATTTACTCCAATTACAAAAAAAAATCTGCCAGGGCTAAAAGAGTCGTCGGCTGAACGCACTAAACCTGAGCAATCAAAGAAACGAACAACACATCAAGCCTTTACGTGGAGTTGAGCCATTTGTAATGCATCGCTACCCATAGACCGACTCCATATTATATCTCAAGACTGATTGTGTTTTCTCCTCTACCTTTTTTTGTATTGATCTTGCGCACAAAATTTCCTGACGGAAGTCATGCTTCTCTGTTTCTCTTAATTGGGATAACAGGAGGTAAAATTATTGGGGTAACAACCTACAGTAAACCCTTCACTTACGATGTTCTCAGCTTACGATGGGTCCCCCATAATAAAACTCGATTTATGAAAGAAGTTCGACTTGTGCTCAGGTTTTCGGTTCTGCTGTTTTTTATTTTATTTTTATTTTTTATTTTGCACTGGATTGGCAGACACATACTTCCAGTGCTTTTGCTCCTTGCAGTGGACGGACTGGTTAGGGTTAGTGAAACCGTTAAGGCGTCTTCGTGATTTGCGGATTTACTATAAATAAGAACAACTAGGCTCATAAAGACTTCGTGGAGTAAATAATAAAACAACCAAAAAGTGGTCGAGTCTGCGATCACGTTTATCTGTTTGTCTTAAGTAATATGAAAATAGGTACTAACTCTTGCCACTTGCGTAGCAGTTGCTAATTAAACTTAAAAAAGTTTATTTTAATACAGAAGGCGTTTTTCATAATTATGACTATTTCACATACTCCGCTCCCTAGTAATCCAATGCCGCCCGGTAAATTTCATATTGAAGATATTTTTGTGTTAGTGGCTACCAAAGCGTTAGTACAATGCTTTCTTCCTTTGAAAAATATCAGTGCATGCGTTCAAGGATGATTCCTACTTAAAGCTCAGTGTTGAATACAATCACATTGGCGAACAAGATTCACGTAGATGAGACAAAATGGCTTTAACGTAGGGGGTAAGATGGACCTCGGAATACGATGCGTTCCTTTAAATAACTTTCATAGAAAATCGAGGCATCACTGATGTCACAAAAGGCTTTCAGTAGCTTAAAATCCTCTGCTGTTATATTTCCGATACTATCATATGGCCCAGTTCTAAGACATTGCTTGCCAAGTTCTTTTATTTCAAACTGACACTGAAGTGCTAACAAGAACGAAAAAGTTATAAAAAATTGATATCTTTCTGGTATTGGACAGTTGTGGTAGAATGCACGTGCTCAAGGTCTTTAATTCTTCTTCGTGCAAGTAATTGTTGTAAAGGGTTGGGATTACAGTTGTTAGAATATTCCCCAGCGCCCATAAAGAATCCTTGAAATAATTAAACTGGTTTGAAAATATGTCGCACTCCCATCTTTTTGTTTTTTTCTTTTCGGTCAGTGCTTCTTAAGAAAACCGGAGAAGATTTTACGCCACCCATAAAAAAGAGCGCAGCTATGCATATTTGGATCATTAAAGCTCATATAACCCAATTTTTTAGCTCGTGAAGTTTAACCTGCACACACAAAAAAGTAAGCGATATTCGGAACCGATAAGGCTGCATATTACAAAGGAAATGCAAAAGAGGGGAAGCGTAGCATCTTATTTGATGGTTGTTCGAGAAAGAAAAAGAGCAGTTTTCGGGATGTGATGAGGACTTGCATACTAATGAGCTGTTTCTTTCTATTTATTACAGGTGACAAACCCCATGCTTGCGAACTCTGCAACAAACGGTTCGCTTTAGCCTGCAATTTACGAGCCCATATGAAAACCCACGAAGGTAGGGACACCAACTTTATAACTGTTTCCCCCTCCTTGGAAGATCACGGCTTCTTTCCGTCTCCCTCTTCCTTGCCACTTCTCTACCCCACACATGTGTGCGACTTTCGATACCATTAGTGAAACTAGCGACAAAAGTTTGCCTCGCATAAAATCAGAAAGCTTACCCAAAATAAACACCGGTCTGTTTGTCGGAGTTTTGACAAGGGCAGTTTTAAAACTAGAACGAATCATTCGAAAATCCTATTGGCTGGTCATGAACCGTAAAACTGAAAAGGCAATCAAGCCATATCCTACCAACTGTGCTGTTTTGAAGAGCAGTAGGCTACTTCTCATTTTGAAACAAGATTATAAAAGTTTTAACGAAATCATACAGAACCATTTTATTTGTTTTCTTTTATTATAAGTGTCTTTACTGTCAGACGTTGCATCTCTAAGGGTGTTTTCTAAACTAACACGTCTCTTTGTCAAAGATCCAGTTTAACTGAAAATCTAGCCAAGAGGTAAAGGGTGTGATTCAGGGGTCAGAAACTAGTCTGAACCTTGCAAACGACCGAATGTTGACGAAACTGTTAGTTTTCCCGCTTTCTGGTGGCGCTAACTTAAGGAATTGATTATCGTCGAGTATAGGCCCGGTTGATGCCTTTTTCCCGTGTGCACATGAACCGATGACCATTTAGTTTATCATACCTTTTTAGGCTCGCACAGGATAGGCTGAAACAAGCGGGAAAAACCGTCTTCGAAAGACCTAACATGGCGACGTTCAACCTCTAAAACGGTGGCGAGTCATTGTAAAGTACAATCAGCCCAATTGACTCCTTCGCTGTTTGAAGAAAAAGGCTTCCAAACGTTTTCTAGCTACTGTGCCTCATTAGCCCTGGAAGTCAATCTGCCAATTAGAAAGGAGTCATAGACCAATGTTATTGGATTACTGTTTTGACACCTGAGTATAAACGATCACGATCCAAGGAACCTTCCAGCAACGAGTTTTCAAATGTAATGGACCTAAATATTTGACCGCCGAGTTCCTTATTCCAGCCTAATCTCATTAAAGCGATGGATCAAACCCCTCGTTGTTCTGCAGTTTAAACGCTACGGGAAAAGGCTCGCTTGCCTCTGACAAAGCGCCCCAAGCGACTCGTGTCTCGCTTCTCAACTTCATAAAAATTGCCTTGTAACCGCCTCAGTTTCTTCAGCGGACACGACACTGTCATTACAAGACGCTCGCAGCCTTCTAATAATCGAAATGTTATACAGCCCGGGAACTGGATGAAAAGTTCTTCCTTGGGTTGCCCCTTGGTCTGCTCTAGGATGCATTATCGCCAGGTGCTTAACCATAAAGTACAGGGAAACCACTGAAATCAGCCCCCTGCATCTCTTGACTTGCCCGCAAGCACTGAAGGGAGCCCCTTACAAAGCATATGCGACTCTGGGACGCAAACTGTCTTTCCAGAAATCATAATGATCATAATAAGGGAGAAGGTCAAATGGTCCTTTTCGTGTCTGCTTATGTAAATGGTGAACAGTCAGGTCAAATTATCTAAGAACTGTCAATCTTTTCTTGCGGAGCTTGCATCTACCCCCATTATAATCTTCCTCTTATGCCGTGAATCCTTCTTTACAGAGGAGATAAAGGCAAATGTGGCTAATTTCTTTTTCGTTCCTGTTTTGTTCTCTAGGTGAACCCCAGGAAGAGTGTTTGCGATGTGGCAAACATTTTTTGGTCAACAACAGCAGCGTGCCCTCCTCCTCATCCGCGGCAGAAGATCGCTATTGCCCCGAATGTTGCGGTTCCAGTCCAGATGCAGAGGAATCCAAAGAAGATATTGACGTCGTGGAAGAGAGTATCAGCGATCAGGAACCAGATCCGGAAATTGATATTGAAATTGAAGAGAAATGATCGCTAGTTACTGAACGCTGGCAAAAATCATGAAATTTTTTTCGCCATTGGGCCCCAATGGTTTCCTATAACTCTTTAACCGGTGCTCCTTTCTGTGTATCCTTCAGTGTCCAATCGAAATACCCCAATAAAAGCCTATGATTCCATACTTAAGGAAAGATCAGTGTCTGTTTATGTTAAGTGCTGATGTTTTGAATCGATTCTGGGTGATAAGACAATCTTACCGACGAAGTGATAGAAGCTCGAAAAGAACAATTCTATCGAATTGTGACCCTCATATACTCAATTGTTCCCTTAGGGCTCACCCTGCTTTGTCGCGAGTGTAATGTTTTCGCTAAAATTATTGGACTCAGAAAGGGATGATATTATGGATGACACGCTTTACTTATTCGTTTGTTACTCGTTTAGAGAGAAGGAAATTATGTGTACAAAATGATAATAAAAACACTGCTATACAACTCAATAGAAATTCCAGAACACTTGTTTCATGTGAGGTATTTACCTCGAAATAGTAAAAACAATTCATAAATATTCATTGGGAAATCGGCATGTTTTGGATTCTATCCTCTGAGGAATGGCGAAGAACCCGGAAAAGTTCGACACGTGTTATTAGGACTCGTTGCAAGCTCCGGCTGTGCATTCGTGAGGGTTACGTTGCATTGGCACTATTGACTTTCTTCCAGTCAGTTAAGTAGTGTTCCTAGCCTTTCTACGAAATAATGTTGCACAAACCCCTTCCATGAAAAATGAGCGAAATATTGCTGTTCGTCATTTACCTGTGTAATAAGGAAGAGCGCCTGCAGCCAGGCAAAAAGAAACTGATACCATTTGTCTTCCCGTCTGGCGCAATACAGGGCAACGCAAGTTCTATACTTCAAATATAGTGGACAACAATGCACTTGGCCCTCCTAGTGCGAGAGTCCATTTACCTTTTTGCACCTGTACATGTGCTGCTGCGACGCGGCGTTGCTCTATATAGGCGAACACCGCCCAAGACACAAAAACTCCTCACTTCCCAACTATTTCGGTTCACTTTTTCTTCAATGGAACCCCAACCAGTAATCAGTTTTTTTCTCTTTGCTATAAGGGGCAACAATTCCGCAAGTCATGCCAAGCAATTAAAAACCCACCCTCCATCCTGGCTCAGGGCTTCTAGCATCTTTTTTCATCTTTGTTTCATTGTAACTCCTATGGTAAAATGTAGAATTTCTGTGCCAACAAAAACACCCAACAATAATAGTTCTTTTCTTTCGTTAACGCTCTCTTATGGAAGACTTTGCGTTGCTTAAACAATGGTTTCCACAAACCCTTGAAAATTTCACAACGACCTTAACAATAGTCCACAATACGCGTTTCGGACGTATTAGAGTGATTCACCAGAAAAAACGTCCCCCCGTCCTAATTCAGAACCCCAAAGTTTCAAGTCCAATAACTTTTCCATTCGGCTAATGCATGTTCTGAAAGCGAACATCGCTCCGGCCAGTACAACAATACCAACGACGTATTAGAAAAACACCGATAGTGGGAAGGTCTAAATTGTTCGAGTATGACTCGGACCTTTCTCAACACCATCACACTACACAAAAGCCAACGCTTTTGCCTGGAAAGTATTAGCCAAATTACCCTGGGCAAAGTCGTCTTTGCCACGTTGATCAATAAAACTCGCCGATACATGCGACTCTGCTAACAACTTTTTCCGCCCAAGCGAAAAGAGGGGACCTGTAAAAACCTAGACAATGACCGTCGTCCATCCATGACCCCTTGCGGCCAGATTGATGTCAATCACGCTTCGCCTTGTGTAAATATGCAGGCTTCAGAATGGTAAGATTCTTTTCCCTCAAAAAAATACACAGTCCTTTTGGGACATAGGAGCTGATGACCCAGCGTTTCCGGTGCGCGGCTTTCTTTTACTCCGATTTCGTTTTAATTCCTCGTAAACTTGTTATGTCATTAGAAAAGGAGCAAGTTTCCTGACTCCTCATAAATAGATGGCTAAAGCGAGATAAACATATCGTGCACTAGCTATCAGGACCTGAAAAGATACACGGTACGGCTTTAAAGCACTCACCGAAATCCAGAACCCAGGTGTGGTAACAATTTCCCAGTTAAAATTTGTATCTAATAAAAGTAATCACGAGTAAGCATTGAAGCCAAAAGCAGTTTAATTAGAAAACAATTTAGCGGATAAGTTTGCCACAGAGCGATAAGGATTTCTTGGCCTGCATGCACAAATCCGAAAAAAAGGAATCGTGTGTGGTCGTTCGATTTTTTATTGTGTCACCGGACCACACATATAGCACGGTTATTAATGAGTCTGCGTCGTTAAAGGTCGTACCACAGGCGACCATATCGACTAAACAAAGCCCCCTCTTTTTCAAAAGCAGTCTCCTCATTTCCCTTGGCGGAGATTGGACGTGCAGAGCGTATGTGTTTTAGATAGAAGATATCGCCTCATGATTGTTCAAACTAGAAATTAGACTTTCAGGTTAAAAAAAGAAGCCACTCGGCGTAGGATGAGAAGGCTAATGCAACGCAGTTAAGTTAACAACATTTAGCTTTCGCAACATTGTGAATACCTCTTCCCACCATTTCTTTTTTAATCTTAAATTATTTAATTCCGTTGTACCCGTTATTGCCACAAAGGGATAAAGGGATGAGTAGTCACGATTTATAAATAAACTTGCTGTTAAACCCAGGAGTGTTCAAGTTAGCGAATGTTCGAATCGCGCGGAATACCCGCAAAAGCCATAAACTCACAATTTAAAAGCTCACTTACGTAGTTACAAAAAAACGGAGACTGAAAAAAATGGTGCTAGGTATATAAATGTAGCCACGAGAATCTATACACTTCTCTTTTTACAAGAGAAACGCTTTAAGTTAATTTGCAGCGCTAATCGCACAGATGATTTTTCTATGTTCTCGCTACTCTGTCAAACCGGGAAAACGCTTTCCTGCCAAGTTTCTAACTTTTTTATTTAAACGACTTATTCTTTCCTCCTTAGGACATGGTACCTAAATTAAGAGGGAAAACAGAAACTAAGTAGCAGATCTACACTCTCTTCAACATACAATTTAAAGTCATACCATAAACAAATCCGGCCAAAGTACAACTTGTTTATCCTGACGTTGAAAAATTGTAGATTGTGCCTTGCGCATTGCGCTCAATTTAACCAGCTGTTGTGCGTAGTTTGCAAAACAACCCGATGAAGAAAAATGGCACTGCATTTATTACGGAACATCTTTAGGTAACCGCACTTATTTTTCAAACTCCGCCATAAACGTAGATTGTTGGTCCACTGTGTTGCGTTTTTCTCCGATATTAAAATATATTTGGCCTTAATCTCGAACACCGCCTACCAACCCCACCCCATTATTGGATTTGCATACACTCTTAACAGAGATTTATGTTATCGTGCGATCGCGAGAGAAAGCTCGACAGACTTCGGAGGCTTGTGTAAACTTCGCAACTACCTAACTTTTTTTCTTTGTCGTGTTTCCATACCCCAATACCGAACCTTATCTGACCATCTCGTACCCAGTTATTGAGTGATCAAAGGAATCTCTCCCTTTTGTACACGGGGAGACCTCTGAAAGGTAACATCGTCCCATCCCGCTTTTTGTTTCTTAACTTTCATTTTGCCTTTTTTTTTAATATCTGGCGTAGCTCCCCTTTATTCCTCCTTCAAAAAAGCTTTATAATGGATGAGATACTACACTTTATCTGGAGCATAAGTAAAATACAGGTGGCTATCAAAATCAGTCACCCTTTTCTCCGTTGAAAACTACCGTTAAATATGCTCAGGCTACAACTTCCAACAGGGGTAAAAAGGGGGAGGGGGGCGAGATTACCAAACCGGAATTAGAACGGCGCTCACACAACGTTAAACGCAGGAAGTTACCTGGTCACTCAACCCCCTCCCTGTGCTTCTTTTTTTATGCTACATTTTCCCTTTGAAAATAGAGGGGTTAGTTTTAGGGGGAGAAAGAGAGGATGTGCTAATTTGGGGGGTGCAGAACAATTAAAGTCCAGGCTCAGCCATAACTTGCCTCCTTCCTTGCTTTTTACGTCACATAATGATACACTTCACCTAAGCTTCCTTACGTGGTGCACTGGTAGCTTATGAAATATTTTATCCCTCTGCCATTTTCCGAAGAAACGCAGTGTATTTTATTAAAACCTTAGTTTAAGAAATGTCCCAAGTGTTTCACACGTTTTCATTAAATTCATTCCCAGTAGCACAAACCGGAGACGAAACTATCCAAGCCTTTGCAACAATTAATTTCCAAAAAGACTACTTGTGAAAGTTTTCTCTATTTTTATAACTCTAGTTTATCACCACTGTCGCAACTCGTTAATTCCCCATTGTTTGAATGTCCCTTTTTTGTCGTCGTTTTTAGTGTCCACGATGAAGTGGAGACCCCATATACCGGCATTTGAAGGCTCATTTCCCCAGTAACTAGGCACTTGTTAACGTTCGACTGTCGCCCAAACTATTCGGCACATGCATTCAGGCTATTTGCATTGGTTTGGGGGAGTAAAATACATTCCTTCACGAAAATCAGACTACGCTCGTATAAAACAAGCTACATTGTTTATTTTACTGTAAAGTAACTGTTAGGTAAGATTCCATGGGTTAAATCTTGATACGAGCTCGACATTTACAGTTAGTAGTTGTTACAGTTAGCTTAATTTTCAATGTAACTACACTTAAGAATGTAACTTCTTAAGTGTAGTTGTATTAATGTGAAGATGTAATAATAGGAAGAAGTGCTTATTTGCAAACAAGGCATGGTTTCTTTTATTTATTGAGTGTACTTCAAAACTGGCACGACGCTTTTTTGTGCAAACATCCGTTGACAAGCAAATCTTCCGTAAAGTAAAGTCCATCTGTTTCATGTGTTACACAACCGGTCAGTTTTCCTTCTTCAGTAACATTTGTGACCTCATATATGGGCAGCCGAATCTATTGGCTCATCGGTCAAGTAACGAAAAACTGGCTCCCTTTCTAAATATCTTGTTTTAATATGACGTAGCTTGCCCCTTTTTTACGTTTTTATTCATAGAACATTTTAAATGGCATTGCGGCAGCACCGGACGAGGAAGTAAAAAGCAGCTAGCTGGGGACAACGTCAACTAGTCACACTGAAGTGAGCGAGTTTTTTTTACCGCTTTAGCATTATTTTCTTAAGAAGGAAATTGGCATTCGGATAGCTCTACGATAGAATCAGAAACCAAACCTGATCACACACACAGAGTTGAATGGCAACGACACCGCTGCGAGATTTACTTCGAACCTTTAAGCACTTTGTGGCCTCGGGAAGATTCCTTTCCCGTCATAGAAAACCCTTTACCCATAAAGATGCTATCGGAAAACTCAGCCACCGAATCCAATACTACCCTTTCCTTGCTTTAAGTCCCACAGAAATTAGAGACACGCCATTACCTACCGTAGACCGAAGCTTTGCAAAGGTTGCAAATCCCTGAAGTTCGCAAGCATATCGACTCCAAAATCAGAGAATAACTTTCCTGACATAAAGAAGCAGAGCAATAAGTAGTCAAGAGGATTCAATTAACTATGAAGGCCATGACTTCGTTCAATACTCACTTATCATAGACGGGCATAAAGAGAAGAATGAAAGGTAAAGATTAGGGCAAAGTACGGTAACTGTCGATGGTTTTTAAAGTACTTAGCTATAAAGGGAAAATACTGGATCTCCAAGCTTCTTGTCGTTAAGTCCGTGGAGGCATTATCTCCTCGTGTCGCGCGTTCTAAGGACGGCTCGTTAAAGCGAACTCTGTAGGATTCTCCGTATAACCGGACGAGAAAAGTAGCGAACCTTGTTAAGCAACAATTTAATGAGCCAAACAGAAAAAAGGGAGCTTTCTTTCCGACTGGATTTTTGGCGAAACTTGTGCGTTCCGGTAGTGCACTGTTAGGAACATAGCCATGTTACACCATTTCCGTTGATTCCCGTGAGAACAGACGTTTTAAGTTAAATAAAGTTACTCCACTAAATTACGGAGAATAGGAAAAATACGTTCACAGCCGTAATAAAGGTTTTGGTAAACTCGCCTAACTAGGGTATGGGTGTGAATATGATTTCCTAGTATCTCAAAAGTTTAATATGTTACTCCTAAGGCTCAAAATAGTGACGTTAACTAATAAGACAACTACGAAAGTTGAATGTCCAGCGCTCAGCATGAAACGACCCAAGCAAACGGCCCTATACTAACCACGGAAAGATGGCGTTGGTCACCGTTCACACAAGTGCAGCAGGGTTAACATAGAGCCGCTCGTTCGTAACCGTTGTTTATACAGAGTAGGTCTATGGTATACTACAAATGCTGGCTTATTCCTTCCTTAAATTTCACACTCAACCTGGATATTAAGAAAAAAATAAGACACATGTTAAGATTAACGTTTGCTTTACAAATATTATCTTATCTTAGTTTCATTTTAAGGTCGCAATATTTATTGACTATTTTTAATTAAACAAGGAAACAATGAGTAATATAAGACCAAAACGGTTCAGTATCAACTTAGGGCAAAATTTGGCTTCGCCTATTTTCTTCACAGCAAATAGTAAATTTTCTAAGTGGTGGCACTCAGACTCCGGCAAATCGTAATTCCTTTATATTCTTATTTCACTGAATAAGACTAAAATGCGAAATAATAAAACGATAATTTAACAATAACAATCAAATGCAGCTACTCTCTTACATTCTAGGGATGTGGAGACGTTAGAGAACGAGTAATGTGCATTTGAGGGAAAAATGCCCAATCCATCTTCTTTTAGGACGTCGATTGGCATTCCTTGGAATTGATAGCCTAATAACGATGAACTATCTGCTACAAGATTGAGAGTTTGAGAACGTTTTTCCCCAGAAAACACTGCGGTCTTCTGTACCACTCTTTCCAGCGCCCACAACGCAGACAAATCGCATCAACTTCCTTAAACTTCAAAGGCAGATTTTGGGGCGATTTAAACCCCCTACTGAGTGCGTTATGAGGTTATTACCTCCATACTGTGCTGCATCACACCTGGAGAGAGAGAGGAATCCCAATTCTCCTACTTAAATTCGAGCCATTTACGAGGCCCGCTGAAGAGGGCGTGGTGCATTATGTTTTACCGAAAAGCAAGTGGTCAAGAACGTTTAACTTTCCCACTAAATCGCAACGATATAGACTGGGAACGAAACCCTTCCCCAATGAAGGCTTTTTCTTATAACACAAGTAATGGACTAGAGAAGAGTTCCAATTCGCTCAGCTTCTCTTACCCTTCCAGTTTTTTTTAAGTCAAGTTAGTTCGACCTTTTTTTCATCTAAATATGAATCCAGAAAAATTAAAGATCGGCTGAGTTTCGCATAATTTGCACGCAACAATACCTTGGAATATCCGTTATTTGCGCAGCAGTTGCTGGTGACATTGACGGACTTTACTGATAAGCCTATTGCGCACTGTCCGTATGCCGTGAGTTGAGAAAAAGGAATCTGGAAGTGGGCTGCTTTGACGACTCAAAAGTATGTTCAAATCGCCCCTGACTTATAGGCAATAAACTACTCCCGCATGGTGAAATTGACGAACAGGCGGTTGAAAGCCAACGAGGACTGTAAAATACACTGCTTAAGTGCCGGTAATAGATTTAAGAAAAAAACACAACGAAGAGATCGTTGAAACACTCCTATCTAATCATGCTTTTTAGTCACAATACAATCTTTTTTAAATCAATATTACAAAAAGCGTATTAATTTTAGTAATTAATTAAATACTATTCTGAAATAAGTTACGTATGCAAGTTAAGTTAAATATTTACTTAAAATAAACTAAAGGAATAAAAACATAAAAAGCCTTGCTCACAAAGTAAGTAAAGTTACAGTGTAAAAAGTATACAAATACATTTGAAAAAAGATAGCCTGCAGCACTCAAGAGCATTCAGTACTACGTACTTTCGTAAGGTTTTCAAAAGAACTGAGATATCCATCTATTACTGAAGCATTTTTTTTTTGCTCTAATATGCCGAAGACACCACCAAGCCATTCAGCCAGTGCTAACAGTTCTTTTGTCTTCGTTTTTTTTCCCCTTCTCATTGGTCAATTGATAACTTCGGTATGCTAGGATCTGTAGACTGGTTTCTTAGCATGCCGAGTCACACGGATCGGATTCCCATGTGATTTCACACCTAAATACTGACACCTCGGCGCAGTTGTTCAACCTGGCTAGTCAATTTGCGTTTACCTTCGTGAATCTCGGGTGAAATATATATTTCAGGTCCTAGGACGAAACTTGCATTAATGTCTATACTCGTTCATAATAAATTACAGTAGTTGGCGATCACTTCAGTCGCTCTTGGCTTACATTTTTCACATTTGTTTTCAAAATTAAAACCAAAAACGAAAAAATTACGCTTTAATAAAAGTAGCCGTTAAAGGGTGAGGTTTACATTGGCGAATATTATTATTTTTTAGAATCATCACCCAGTGACAAAGGAGCAAATGTGTTATGCAAGGGTATCGCGGTCGGGTGTACCACCTTTGCTTAAAACAAACATAAAATCCTATCAGTTAAAGTGTACTAATTTTCGTTGACTCTCTAACTGGGAGCCAAAATGGGACAAAGAGTGAATACCTTCATAAGGTACAATAAAAAAGTGCGTAAAAATTATCTGAAAATTAAATGTGTAAGAATTTACCATTAAGATTTACTTAAGCTTTTCTTAAAATACAAAGTTTGTTACTATATGAAGGGATCCGGGTAAATTGGTTCTATGCAAGTATTTTAAGCTTGCGATTATGAATGTGCCACGAAATTTATACCTCGCAAACCTGCTTCTTTTTTTCCTACTGTTTGTAGATGCATAGCCAGCTTACGCCACCTGCAGGCGTGTAATTTAACTGATAATTAAAGATCGTTCTTCAGGAAATAGTGACCATTTCAGTTATGCATAAGCGAGTTTCAGGTAACAACGCAAAAGGATGACGCGTAAACTTGCGTGAAGAGAATTTGTCAGGTTACGTTGGGTTGTAGGTGTGCTGTCGAAACCTACAATGCACTCGTATTAAATCTTCTTTCTATTGATCCTCTTACGTCCCTTTTCAAATACCCACACTTTCCCCAAATTTCGTGAAAAAAAGAAACAGGATTGCTTGCTGAAAGTTAACTGCGTGTTGACGATCGGTTCTTTCCCTTATCCGTTAAGAAATGACTGTTGTGATCGTTAGTATGCGCAGTTCGTCGAGCTACTGCCTTCCCTCGACCATACAAAGGACTTCTAATGATGCCTTGATTAGGGAGTTTTATGCATGCTGCCCCTGAAGCCGTGGTCACGGTTAGTCAAGTTCTTTCGCTGCACGCATAAAAGCCAAGGTTCAACAAGCTTCGATCTCAGTACGGCAGGTTGTCTTACCAGAACCATTTTCAATCTCCCAAGTAGCGTTTGGCGTAGGTTCCAACTGTACGGAGCCCCTGCTATGCCTTGTTTTCAGTGTCCACCAAAAGAAAGAATTACGTTAGGATGTTGCACGGCAATGAATACTGAACAAGATGCCTTATTCATTCATTAGATGCATAAGAGGCAGGCGGGAGACGACGTCTTCATCTATAAGCTAATCATTTACTGGTGGCTCCCTTTTTTGCACACTTCTTCTCACTGTTCAAACCATGACCATAAAATTATCTTCCCATCTATCCTGCCATATCTTTCAAAGCTCGGATTCCAAACAGGAACTTCCTCCTACGGCTTTGGCAAGTTAATGGGATGGTAAGGTTTCCTTTGGAAAGAAAATAAAAAACAAAGAGATAAGATTTTAGCAATTTAAATAAAGATGATTTTTTTATCATATTTACTTTCTTTGACGTGTTGAGCAACGTGGCCCCATATGAGCATCTTAATTTCTTTTGCATATCTCTTAAAAAAGATGGGGTTATGTCCATGGAATTGGCGATATCAATCTTCGGAAGACGTCGCTCTTTTTATCCTTATAGTTTACTCAAAATTATGCAGTAGGAATCGAAAAGTGTTGTTATTTTCGGCAGTGGTAAAAATGGGGTTAGGACATTTTTGTAGGAACAGGAGTCAGAGAATTAACATAGAGTAGAATGTAATAAATGTCTCACGTTTAGGATTGGTAAAACTCTCATTTGTAAACAGAAGGACAACACGCGAAATTCGTGTGCCATAAACACTGCCTGGAATTCAGAATGCCCGTGTATCGTGTATGAAACACTTGTTCTGCGCTTTCGTACGCCAACAACCCATTCGGAGTCCACATATATCACCAAACTCAGGAAATATTTCTGAAGTTCCGTTTCTGAAATTCAACTTATCTTAATAATCACAGGGACGTTCTGAACGTTAAGTTATTCGAATGTTCCTTTTGCCTGGAGTACTTCGAACACTGCAGTAACAAGCTAGAAATTTGGAACAAATTAAACAAAGTCTATTTTTACTTACTGCATTCAAAGTGGTTAAAAGTTCAACAGTGAGTATAGTGTTACAACCAACAACTTTTCAACCCACTCCTTGATTTCACAGTCTTTATTTAATTCCCGAGATCTGTTTTTTACCATTCTCTCTCTTCGACTGCCCGCCCTTCCCCTTGACCCGCAGCTTCCTCTCATGTCACCTCGTGTAGCCAACGTTGGGGGTCATCAAGGATGACTCCCTAGGCTGGGCAACCGAGGTGCTAATTGTTCCCAGAAGCTGCAGGCCGGGGCTTGGTACACTGGCCAAGCAAGTTGCCAAAAGGCCAAACGCCACAATAGGTTCATGGCCTTTTCTATATGGTGGATTCTCTGGTCTGGCAGTGTATCTAGTTTTGATCCTTCTTTTTGGATAAAAGCGATTTTCACTAGGTGGGAGATAGCCATACTTTACCGTTCTTGGTGCAAAGCTGCAGATCGCTCTTGTTTATTTTCACTCCCACTCGCTCTTGCGTTCGTCAATTTTTTTCGAGAGCGGCCCACTCATTCATTCGAATGCTGAAAAATGAGAGGCTCGCGCTAGACGCGCTAGCACGCACGCTCGTTTTGAAACGCCATCTTTAGGATAGAATTAGGCATTTTAATAATGAAACAAAGTTTTCTCACACTTTTCTTCGTTATTATGTCGATTTTCCAACATTGCCAACAAAATATTTCAAAATCAGCGTGTAGTATGGGAAACTATTAAACGCATCAAATACACCATCAAAGTTAAGAGCGATTTCGCACTGCCTTTCGCTCGCACTCGCAAAGAAATAAAACGAGCAAATGCGCTCGTTGCGTTCGAAATGTCGAGCACGCTTCATTGCAGCTCTGACTACGTCCAGTGGTCATATCGTAAAGTTTTGTTCCAGACTTTAGGAATTGGTGGGGATGACGGCAATCCCTTAGTTTGGTACATTTTAAATTGTATTTTCTGTGTTTTTATTCCCTTAAAAAGGGCCCAAATACGCTATATTATGCACAACCTAAAATACATCCTACAAAATCACTTAAGAATCGCAAAAATGAAAGGAAGAGGAGAGGTAAAAAATTTAACTCGCTAAGTAATAAAAACCGAAATAATAAAGATGGAAATTCTCAAAAAATATTAATTACGTCACACACAAAGAGTCCCTTTGCAATTCCACATGTTCTAATTTCAATACATGTCTCTCCGGGAGGATCTAGAATGTTAAGAAACTTGTACAAAATGTACATTCTACCGCAAGAAAATTGACCCTAAATCCATGCAACTACAAATGATTTTGCGCTCGCTGACTGTACAAACGAGTAATATCCCTCTATACTGAAAAGGAATAGACGCTATAACGAACACCATTACGGCCATGTTCAGCGCCACAGCTTCAAGAAAAACAATCTAGTACAGATACTGCTGCGAAATACGATTCACCCAAACCGTTCTCGGAGGCAAAACATGTAGCGATATTCTTCAAACACAGAAACGGTGAAAACAAGTGGAGACTCGTGATATAAGATTCAATCGGAGTAAAAGCAATAGCATGAACTTAACGATTTCTTTTAGTACAGAACATTGCTATGGTATGAAGCAAAATTGACATCTGCAGTGACTTAATTGGCCTTGAAAAATCCCCTTATTTATATCTTTAAATGATGACTGTCAAAGTAGGGAAACAATATGAACACTTCGGAAATCAACAGTTATTACTACGTCTAGCAATAAAAATGAGCTGCTAATAATGCTGCCAAAATGAGCGTCAAAGAAACACGGGCAACTTGACCGGTTCCTGTCTCGAGGATCGGCGCTGGTGTCAGAACCACTCTTTTCGTCCTGTCGGACTTTTCGGGTGAGAAATCACTGTATCCGCCGGCTGTCCTTGCTGACACTCGGACGTTGTATAATGTGTCCCGTAACAGGCCGGTAAGCAAATAACCCTTGCCATCACTCTCTGTCATTGAATACAAGACATTTAGTGTTAATGCCCGGTTCAAAATGTACGAAAATAAAGTAAGATATCCAAGAGTTTAGAACCACAAATTAAACTGCAGGGAAGACAAGTTTAGCCTGAAACTGATTAATAAATGAAAATAATAAGGGAATAGAAATCGAAAATGAAACATACAAAAGAAAAGTGGAAGATAATACAGACATGAAGCCAAAATGCTGTTTATGTCCGACTTGGTTTACTTCTAGATCTCGAGAGTTTTTTTTTAAACTACATTTAGATAAGGAATTTGTCTGACTGTCACCTTTGTCAAATTCGACTTCCTGCGCAGCTGTCCAATCTTGTTCGGGCAACTTGTACTGCACTTTGTATCCTGTGATTTCCATCATGCCTTGCACGTTGGAATTAGGACCTTGGTCTGCCTGTTCTTGCATATCTGCTTCACTCATTTCGAGCACCATGCTGTCCGGGCGGGCAACCTGTGTATATACAAGATCAACGTTATTACTGCGTATATTGCCGTTGGTCTGTATTCTGATGGATATATTTGACTAAATTTGCTTTGTCACTCGAAGGTATAAAGCGTTCCAACTGATACTTACTTTGATACGGAAACCAGGGATTGCTGGCTTAGGAGCTTTTTCCAATACAATGACGCGTTCGAGTGTACCAAACTGATTTGTTGCCTTGCATACATAATCTCCAAACACCGATTCGTCATACACGTGAATCTAGAATTTATCAAACATAGTATTAATTAGAATGTCTGATGCACTTTTTTCTTGCATTTGGCCCGCGTAGGCTTACGCCTGTTGCCTATTACAAAGTACTAATATTTTACAAAGTACTTCATACACATATTTTTGCAGTAAGTCGAGGAAATACCTAGAGGTATGCATAGCGATATTCTATTTGCGGCCCAAATTTTTACCCCAAGCGCTGTTGATGCCTGCCTGATGGAAAGTCCATCTGCTTTTTTTATTAGGGCAAGACACGGTTCGGCTCGACTTGCCAACCTTCCAAACCGAGTCGAGTCGAAATCGGTCGTTGCCCAACCGAGTCGAGTCGGAGACGTGAGAGGTAAAAGGTTACGTCCAACAGTTCCAGGAAATGTTAGATATATAAATATACCAATGTTTGAAATTTTTGTTTTAACTGGAATTTTGCAACGCAAATTACTTTCCCGAAGTAACTGCCTAGTAATCATTGCAAATTTCTGTCTCGTGCGACTGTCCAAACATGCACGGATTACCTTACATTTGAGATTACATTTACCGGTTGGGCGAGTTAACAAAAACTAATGCCCAAAAAAGTAGAAATGTTAAGTTTTAGTACGGAGCTCGTAGGAGAGTAAGCTCGACACAGATTCTCGGTTTTGAAAAGGGCGAAGGATCACACAGGGGAACTTTTCTGTGATTCTTACTTTTTTCTACGGAGAGACGTTCAGAAAGCTGTATGGTAAAGTTGCCCCTGTCCTAGTTCCATGTGCTCTATTTCTTTACCATTTCTGTGTGGCTGAAAGCAAACCTCCATATTCAGAGTGCTTCTTACGAACCAAATGTTATGCGTATTATCTAACTACTTTGCTATTCCTTGTGAAGGAGTAGAAAAAAGTAAATTTAGCTCCTTAACTTTAAATATGGTAGCACCATCTTGCATTAGCTTGTCATTTCATTCGCGTTGCGTTTACTGACGTAAGCTCGTCTAGTTCAAGGTTATGTACCGGGAGCCTGCGGCTTTAGAATGGATCAGGTACGACATGGCCGGAAGGTTTTTAACGTTGTTTTAACTAGGTTAGAAAGTTCCTTTTCGTAGAAAAGAAGCAAGTTTTGACAGTTACGAAGTTGAAGGTGGCAATAGTGTTGCTCAAGTTTGATTGCCACGCATTCGTACAACCCGCTTGTTGTCAACGTCGAGCGTTCAAATAAACTTCGCAACAGTCTTAACCGTGCAAAACAGAAATCCGTGTAAGCTCTGGTTTATGTTGCTGTGGTTGAAAATTAAGTCACGCACGCCGCAGTCTTTGATTTTCGTAGCCAGTGATAGGAATGCGCGTGCGTAGTACATCATTTACAGTCTTTGTGAGCGAAAACGTTTCTGATTTTCGTTTCAAACGATAGGAAATCATAGGCGACTTAACTCAACGCGTGGTTGGTTTATTGTTATCTAAGCCAGTTTCGCCTTAACGAGTGGTTAGTGCGTTACCTGTAGTGTGCTGTTGTGTTCCGAGGTAAAGATCTGAATGTGGTCGTTTGGCTGGATTACTTCGTTGTCCTTAATCCAAGTAAAGTTGGCACCCGGCTCGGCTACGGCAGAGCAAGTCATGTTGACTTGACCGCCCACAAAGCCGTATGCTTCTTTAGCGTGTGTCAGTGGCCAGCGAGGCTTATCTGCCAGGGCAAACGTACCGTTATGTAGAAAACAAGGCAGATTTTTATGTCGCCTAGCCAAGCAAGGTTTTTTTGCTGGATAATTAAGTCAATAGATACAGAATAATACAAGGCCGACAGAAGCCAAGGCGAACTTGAGTTTTTTTAGGAGGAAGGATCACAACTTCAAAGCTTACTGCTGAAGTGTGGTGGGTAAGGGATCAATAAAAGCGCGACGGATATCCCAGTAAAACGACGATCTCACGAAGCTACGATCGAGCTAAGTTTACAAAAAAAGAGAAAATAACTTACGCTGAACTTTGAGTATGATGAGTTTCTCCTTGAAGTCAGTCAGTAAGGAAGTATACTGAGAAGCTTTGCAGAGATAACCTCCTCCATCTTCCAGGCTTACATTATTAATGGTTAACCCACTAGCAGAAACCTCGTATCTTGGGGCTGCAAAGCAAAAAGTACTCTGTTGTTTAATCGGCTTTTCAATATTACTACATTCACTATAGACAGAATATCTTTTAGCATGGGATAAGCTGACAGAATTCTCTCAACGAGAAGATGAGGTTTAAAAGGACGATTCAAAGTTTACGAAGGGAAAGTTATAAAATGGGAAAGGAAATACTTACAAGTTCGTAAAGATTTGCCTTTAATTCGCCAAGAAACGGAAGGAGAGGGATCGCCTCCCACTTTGCAGCGAATCGTGAAATCCTTGCCTTCAGGGGCGTGCTGAATCTCGGGCGTCTCTTCGAAAGAAATGGGTTCTATTCATGGCAAACGAGCAAAATAGGGGAGACAGCATATTAAACTCTTGCCAGTAATACGTTATTCATGTCAACGTTTCGGCCAAAATAAGCAAAAGCGGCCATACTATTAGACCACCAAAACTTACTGTAGACGACGAGGGAAAATGTGGCTTTCACTTCTTGTCCATCCACTTGCGCCAAACATGTGTAGTCGCCTTTATCTTTCAGGCGGGCTTTTTCAAAAACCAAATCCAAGCCAACGTCACCTTTCGTATCCTCCACATGTACTCTAAAATCAAAATTTCGAGGAAAAACATTGTAAGTCATAGAGGTCTCTGTTAACAAGAACGTAAGAGTAGCTACAACAGCACTGTCAAACAAGCCAAGGCAGAGCAGGGATGGGACAGTTTACACGTGGGACAAACCGTACAAAAATCATTACTAATGAACTACGACAGGTTCGGATCTGAAAAACATTGTTCACTTAGTGAATACGACGAAGCTTTCATGAGGAAATTTTCGTCGAAAAATATTTAACCGTTTTTGAGAAAATAAATAAAAACTGAATTTTTGGCACTTTTTGTAAGAAACGGGTCCTGATTATTTCGTTGTAGCACTCATAATGTGTATCTAAAAGTAAAATAAAAATTACTTTTATGTAGCTGACAAGTTAGAGAATAATTCCTCCAAAGGTTTGTTCTAAAATCGCTGTCCTTTTTTTGCACGAGATTTTAAACTCCAAAGGGATGATTTAGTACGATTTGGACTCGGCCATTTGCATTGCCTTTTCTTGTTGTGAATAATCATTTTTACGAAACCGTGAGTTTCCTTGCACTGACTTGAGCTAGGATGATTCCTATATCGAAAGGGAGTATAACTGTTAAGTTTTCGTTTAGATATTTCAAGTCTATTATGTATTTTTAAAAAAGGCTACCGATTAGTTTTCTTATGGCAAAACACACGGACAAATCGCACTACACCCAAGTCCAAATTGTATCCGCGTTATCTTGTTTTGGACAGTCGGAGGAGCCTCCAGTTTTCATGTGTGTTTGTGTGTTATTGTTTGTGTTTTTCAAGCGTACAATACCTCATTTGATAGCCAGGACACCAGGCCATCTAACGAGTATAGTTTTAGGCTACAATTTTGTCTCCACGTGAAGTGAAAAATAAACTACAGAAAAGTGTCCACACTGTCCCATCCCTCCTCTATATCTAGTAAAGTGTCTTATATCACTGCAAGATTGTACCACGTCTGTTTTACTGCAGCGTCATCGAAGCTCTGGTACCCCTGGTACAAAAATGTGGGAAGTATTGTATATCGAAAGAAAAGTGTAAAAGTTAAAAATTTTTCATATGAATTTCTTTTAAAAAATAAACTTACCGCAAAGATAACTATAGAAGATACTCTTCGAAAAAAATTATCAACGATTTTAAAAGTGACAACCTGGAGATACGTAAAACTTTATTAAATGTTATATTTTATAATTATGCAGTTGATTTTGTATTTCTGTTTCCTTTTTGTATAAAGAAAGAGAAAACTTGGAAACATCCCGTCTTAGCATTCCAACTTTGCTACATGCAGCAAATTCTCACTGGCTTAATCTATCGTCGTGGCTATAACAAAATCGTTTTCGTAGCGAAGCAACGCATCCGCCCTGAAGATTCCGTAGCTCAGGACGAAGTAACGTAACTGAAGTTGCCCTTTAACAGTCTAGATATCAGGTGTTGGGGAACTTGCGTTCAGCACGTTTGAATGTGAAATGCATTTGTAGGCTTATCCTCAAGAATTTATTGAAAAAGTAATTAACAAAATGAGGAAGTTGTGAATGACTGCTTACCTTCCTGATGTGTCCAAAATAGCGTCACCGCCTGCTCGAATCCATTTCATTTGCTCAGAGTTATTGGCACGACATGAGACGAAGTAGCTCTGGTTAACGAAAACGGCCACTTCCTTTCTGTCCGGCTTTAACGATATCCTCTGACTTTCTGTCCATCCTACAAAGTACAAGAAGTTTCATTTCTTTCCGCCCTCATCCACTTACATAATTTTATTATACATTTTTTTCTCATGACTAGACTCCCAATTCCCTGAAAAACTAGAAGCGTAGGGGAGTTATTTTGCATTAAACGAATAAAAGATTTGCTTTCACCCCCCAAATGTCGATGGCGTGGGTAAGGGGCATATAGTCACGGCGCCCCTATATGCATGTGTACAGCATATCGGTGTTTCTTCCGAAGAGATACAGTGTAGCGCGTTGGTAGATTTTCCCCTCGACCCTTTCTCTCCCCTTCTTTTAAAAAGGACCCGCGCTGAGAAGCTTTTCTCCCGCTTCCTCCATAAAATCAATACAATGGTCCAGGGCCGCGCCGTCAACATTTGCGCTTCACTAAAACTGAACCGAGAAGATCGCGAAGCTACCAGAATTGGGGGGTGGGGGGGTTGAGTGAGTAGTGCAACAATATGATGACGTCAGAGTTCAGAGAAGCGTGTCCGAATAACCTCAAAAGCTCCCGATGCGAATTTGTAGAATCCGCTTATCCTAACTTCATTACCGTCGTGTATGGAGTTCACCCTACACAGCCTGTAGGTCCTAATCTCCCTTGTTACCTCATTACAAACCTACTGGGTGGGTAAACTTGCACAATAACGCCTTTGTCACCCTAGTCCCTTCTGTGCTTCACTATATTATGTCACTCAGAAAACGTGGCTACCATCGATACAACTGAACTTCACGTACTAAAGCTAATATCCAAAGCGATCCCATGATATCCTCTCAACACTCCATCCGTTTAATTGAATTAGTTCCGTTAAACTAGGTATTTTAGGATACATTAGTTATCTAGAGAGCAGGGAAAGCGCTTTGAACAGCACCAAACGTGGGTTGATTAATCGAGTGAATACATAGCAGCCTGGCAGTAAAAAAAAAGAGAACAGTCAAATCAAGTTTATCCCTCGATAAAAAATCTGATGTTTTTGCTGTTTGATATTTCTAACGTTCTTTTTCTAGTAAAATCGGGGTAATAAAATTCAAAGAGTCACGGAGAGAGCAGGAGTGTGAAGTCATGCGGTGCAATACGGAGATCAATGCTGGTGGGCGTGCTGAGCGTTTTTTTTTTTAACGTGGTGAACTCGGCAAGTTGGAAGACCCATTAAATGTCGTTTTGAGGCAGCTTCCTTTTAACTCTCTTCGGTTGTAATGCTCATGAGAGCTTGAGAAGACCGTAAAATAAGGTCGACGATAAAATGGGAGTCATCAAGTCCGTTTACCCGTGACCGAGCCTTTGTATGACTTTGCTCTCTTATTATATCTCTCCCTCCCTTAATTTCGCAAAGAAAAGTTGGAAACGTCCCTAACAGATAAGAAACTCGACAACCAATCCCTCAACGCGCAGCAATCTTAGTTACGAACGTCCATTAGGAAACCAGCATCTACATTCTTCCCTCATTTCTAGTTCTACAAATTGAATTGTTAAATGTGTACAATAGTAGAATTTGGAGGTAATTCTAGATTGAGATTGTTTTAGAGCAAAGAGAAGTATTATAAAACGGAAGCTTTCAAACCTACATACGGAGTATTACACATTTAGCACCGGGCAAGCCAAGCAAGACTGGAATGTTTTAGTCATTTAATGGGTTGTTGTAATTTAAGCATTGTCAAGAGTACAAACATGGAAAGGCTGCCAGAGTTGCAGTGCAGAACCAAACATGAAATCTGAGATGCAGTGACTCGGAAACAAGTGTCTTTCCACACATGTGCGCGGTTGCCATAAACAGTGTTTGCATTCTCTATGAAGTTGATACATTTTGTCGTTGAAATTAGCAGTAAGCCGTCCCTATATAAGCTCCTCTACTAAAGTATTTAAACAAATCTATATCAATGTTTGAGTAATGAATCCAGACAGACAAGGCCTCTAAACACTACTTTCCAAGATTTAGATCTTTCCGTAAATGGCGCTACCATCGCAGTCCTGCTGCGCAGTCGCAGTCTTGCTTTGAAATTAACTTCACGGAGAATAACAGACGCAAAATTAGAAAATTTTTCTCAAAGCAGTAGCTCAGTCCCTACTTTGTATATCATACAGTTTTACGAGTCTTGAGATGAAAGGTCCACATTCAGAACCCACTTAGTAAAATCCTGCTCGTACAGGTCCTGTGTCCGTATCCGCGCCAGCCTACACATGATGATGGACTTCTTCCGAGAAAACTCCCAAGACCTTCAGAAATGCTAAAGGGGGCAGCAGAAGAAGCGCAATGGAAGATGCTGGGTAAGACTATCGATCGACTAGGATGCTGAGCGATGTAAGTTTTACTCCCGGGTCTCGCTCGATCCCACATGAATCCCGCGATTCCGAAAACATGGTGGAATGAAGAAAAAGCCTTGCTTTCCTACGGATCAGTCTGTAAGGCCTATTCAGTGGATGCATAATTACATTTGGGTGAGAAATCCGGCTTACGCCACGCAAGCGATGGATTTTTTTTCTCCCCACGCTTAGTGGTAGCGATGACGTCATCTTTTATATCGTTCTTAATTAAGCTTGCGCCTCTGTAAAGACTCCACTTTACAGATTGAACTTCTGCACTCATTACCTTAAACGGAAGAAAACATGCGAGCTATTTAACGACGTTTGTATAAAGCACACTATCCTATCTGCCACTACTCGTCGATTTGGCTCGATTTTCCTCTAGTACACTCTTCCAGAACAGTTACGTTAGGCGGAGCGCCAACTACCCTTTCTGAGTTTTCTTCCGCTTGACTCGCTACCAGCGCATGAAGGACTAATTAACCGTGCTTGCGGGTACAATAAGAGAACTACGCAATTAGTATTTCGTTATACTGCCATTTCCGTCCTCTTAGAATAAGTTTATATAAGGCCGGAATTTGGTAGATTAAGCAATCATTCATGAAAAAGTTAAATTCTTAGGAAAGAGGAAACATAAACTTTTTTGTAAACACATTTTTTCCATTACTTCTTAAATGTCTTTTGTAGAAATTTTGTAGTAAAAATAATTACCAGTAATTTAGGAAAAATAATTAACTAAAGAATCTACTATTACTTTTCAGAAAAACATAGCGGTAAACACACTTATTTTAACTTACGAGATATGGAAACTAAATAGTGTTAATAAGTAATTCAATAAAGGTAGAAATTAACGAGTGTTTCTAAGTAATCCGGTAAAGAGTAAATGATTGAGACAGTTAATATTGTTTAGTTTAAGGCGCGTGTCCCCCGAGCGGAAAAGGCGGGCTCAGGAAATTTTCGCGTTGCATTGTCTTTTCAGTTTGTATTACTTAAAAATGCCAGAACGTAATAAGTCTAGAAGTATCAATCTTTCAGCAAGTAGTTGACGGTTGGACAAATTTTGTTATTCTTCTTTCTGATTTGCATTTTTTTTATTACATTGTATTAATACTTCCGAGGGTGTGTTAATACATATTCTGGACAGTAACTTGGGAATTGCGTGTATGAATATGTTGGGACTACCAGATGATCAATAACCTCAGTACTGTCTCACGGCTTAGGCGGAGGGGTTCCAAAAGCGATGATGAAGGAGAAATCTTTCCTGATCGGGCAATCAGAAGGAGAAGAATTAACGAGGGGAAGTTGAACTGCAGGACAACAATTGGGGAGGTTGGCCCAAGACAGTAATAGTCATAACAATCAAATCCTCCACCCTTGACATCCTGCACTGCGTGCGCTTCTAGTAGCAGCTTGGTTACTCATGTGTCCCAATTGTAAAACACACTTGATGGGTTCGTCACGAGTTCCGGTCCTACGTCTCTAGCAGTGTACGGTCATTAGCAGTAAGCAGAGAAGTCAAACGAGAACTCAAAATGAGCCCTTTGATTTGGGTCTCCGAGCTAAAAGACGACAAAGCTTTCAAATCTATTGTACACCCGCCTGTTCTTGCTGCGGAGTATCAAATGTAATACTGCCAATGGACCTAAGTAATGCTGTCATTCTAGCTAAGTTTAGTACTACACTTTTTCCCACCCTTTTGTAACGTGTTACTAAACGCATTTCCTGAATTGCTCTCGGTAACTTCTTATTTATTATCTACTTTGAAAGCGGCCCCTAAGACAGGAATTCTAGTTGGGTTAAGTACTAACGATCGACGCGGCGTCGCTGATAACCAAAGAAAGAAATGCTGAAATCTTAACCGTTATAGCGGCGACTTTTCGAAATCCAATAGAACCCCTTTTGTAGAAGTGCCCTTCTCCAACCATGATTGGACCATCTAAAAATTTGTCTGTTGAGAAACAGTCAGTTCAGAAAAGAAAGTTAGAGAAAGGTAAAAGCCACTATTACTTCTCGCGGAAATGAATATGCACAAGGCCAGTTTACAGGAGTATTTATTTATGAAAACTTTTTAAGGCAACTAAATGTATTCTGGAATGAAAACGAAACATAACACGAAACACGTCTGCTAAATTGCGAGGATGCTGCTCATGCTTCGCTATGGCACGCGAGTTTTTGTTATAGAAAAAAGGGGCAAAAAATTGGGTACGGTTGAGAAGCTTTTCGACCAGCGAAATTTAATCGGGACAAATTTTCAAGAACTTGTTTAACCAATCGTCTACAATGTAAGCATTATTGATCTAACAGCTTTGCTCACATATGTTTTAACTAAAACGTAAAACTTTAATTAGCTATCATGCATTGATCGATTTACGAATAAAGTGGAATCGCGAACATGATGATCGCTTGAAACAAAAAAACTTGCTTTAAACAGTTCTTTTCTCCCCAATTGGCACACTACGCTTCTTTCGTAGAAGTGCCAATGGCTTTGTTCACAGGTCATTTGGTGTATTGAGTAGCACGAGTTTCCATGTGATGTGGTAGCTACACAAACCACGTACTATATATGGGAGAGTCACGCTAATCAATACTGCGCTTATTCAGCTGGGTGCTCATCGGAAGAAAATAAGTACAGGGTCTTCAACGAGAAAAAGAAATCTGGGCCAAAAGCTTCCGTTAATCTATCAAGTGCCAAACCAATAAACCCTATCTACTCCGTACAATCGAGGAATACCCACTCTTTCGGTAATAAAAAATTTAACAGCTCTCACAAACAGCACGAATCACCACCAGCTTTTCAATAGTTGATTTACATGGAAATTACGACGACGTTGCTTCTTGCCTCTTTTCAGGAAAAAAATCCTACGAAAGATTAAACCATTTTTTCAGTTTAGCCGCCTGTTTTCGGGAAAACCAAGTATTATGAGAAAGAAGCAGAAAGAATATGTAGTATGACGCATAAGACAGTTTAATACCTAGCTTTACATCACGAACGCTAAGAATGCGAAAAGAACCCTCAAGTTAGCCACAGAAGGGAAACGAAACAAAGCAGGTGGTTCTTTTTTCAGCACAGTGACAAACGACCAAATCAGTATAGGCTCATGTGACAAAGTTACGTCTTAGCGGCACTGTGTAGAGTAGCCCGGAGAAACTGTATAAACGAAAAGCAAAGGGCAGACTCTAAGAAGGGGGTGTTGAGGAAAGAAGACGAGACTCTTCATTTCCCACCATATGCGAGGATCTCGTCTGTTCTGTTAACATTCCAATTGAGTAACTTCCCTTGGCCTTAACTTACAAAGCCTCGCCAAAATATGGGGACGGAAAGAATTGAGGATATGAGACACCATTTCTAGTACAAGTCATGACAAATCAAAAATAAAAGTCCAACCTGCCAAGTAGATGGCCACGAACAAAACAAGCGTCTGCATCGTAATAATCCTTGGAAACATTTTGCAGACAATTGGTTCTGAAAAGAGGAATCACTAGAACATTGGAAAATTGCAGGAATAATCCTCAGGATGCTGGACACGGTTCAAAAGCACAGCTTTTAATGAAAGCACGAGTACTTGTTCGCACTCTTGCTTCTTTTTAGCAACCACACAAGCAACGCTGAAATTAGCGGTAATTAATCCTGAAAACTGAAAGAAGAGCGAAACTGGCGTGGGAGTGTAGAATTTCAATGAAGGAGTTGCGATCAATGTCAGCAACGGCCACCGACTAAAACGCAGCCCAGGGAGGCAGGAGGAAGAGTCTGTTGTGTATTTACGGCGTCCGTGGCGTCGGCGCGTTTGAAATGGACGCCAACGGACCGAGTGTACAAGACGCGAAAGTGACGAAGTGCAATAGAACGATATCCATGGGTTGCGTGAGAAGCGGAGGGGTGGAGGAATAGAAACTAGCCATGTGTGCCATTATTGGTCACGACATAAAAAAGAGGTTACACCAGAGACAGAATGTAAGTTTTAATTTCCATTGTGTCCAGCTGTAGTTCTTATGTGACGTAAATGCAATGTCATAGCAACACCATCCAAGAGGTAAAAAATAGCAGAAAATTTACAAGGAACTCATGGGGAATTAATCCCTTGGAGACAGGTTAAATGATTCACTCGACAGGTATTATTTTAGTTCGTTTTCGCTAAAACGAGAGCGTATTTCTTAACATATAACTTATCGAATACCTCAGCCTTATTTGATTCTGTGTACCGTGTTTAAAACTATTTAGAATAACTTGGCTCCAACTCATTTAGAAAATTTTGAATATTGTTTTAGGGTCACATACATCGAACACGACATTTGCGTAGTCGAATAGCTGAGAGAGAAAAATAAAGTGGGGGGTAAAATTTTCAGCTAGTAAATTTACCCTACTTCAGTTTCCAATATGATTATGTACAATACTTCAGGAACTTTTAGTACTTCTAGATCTTGCTATCACAAAGTATTTTTAACGAGTAAAACTTACTATTTGATCATTTTTATTATTTTGTTATTTGTAACGTTTTGATTTATTTTGAGAAGGTTAAGTGTAAAACTTGTTATACAGCAGAACCCGCTTAACAGCAAAGGCCCGGGACCGACCCACCGGATTCTCCCTAAGCGGGTTTTGCGGCTATCCGGGGTGACTATTTTCAACATCTAGAAATACCAATTGAGTGAAAACAACACTATATCCCTTATGTGCTTGTATTAAATAGCGTATAAATAGCACCGTACAAAAGAAATTGCAAATGAACTAAAAATAAAACGTGGTGACTGTCAAGCATTGCCATATAAAATTATGTAAATTATCATATTTTTAATTTGTTTAATAATACAAGATATGCACTGATTAAGTCAGGTAAAACACAGTCAACTAGAAAATAATATACGGAAAGATATTTAATGTTATTTATTAAAATCGCATTGAACGGCAACGCAAGACTTCTTACCTAGCTTTGGTTTTGTTTTTAAACATGCGACATTGCAATAAAAAATATCGAATATAAGTTGCATCAACCATTTTGAAGCTACAAAGACGGCAAATAAAATTAATTTAGGAATTATTATCATTTTAAAATATAAAATTGTTTCATTTTTTCCCCACCTTTTAATCCTTGCAACGCAGGCAGTCGCCACGATCACAACAAACACAGTCCAAATTCAAACCTATTTGATAGCGCGCTATCACCCGCGATCATGACTTTTGGATAGCTAATCCTGCCCACAGGGGGTGACTTTGGACTTTGATCGCGGATTGGCAGTCAAATGATTACTAGTGGGAACCACGCTTTACGAAAAACTAGCGGTTGCGACCTTCAGTATCTCTTGGGTTTAACGTCGGTTAACTGTTTGTTTGACACGGTAAGTTGAGGATATTTTCGGTAAATTGATTCTTTAGGTATTTCAATGGTTATTCAACTCTTCAACCGCTTACTTTTTTCGAACGGGATTGAAGATCGCGAAATATGAAAGAGGAATTCGAGAACTGTGAAAGGTTTGTTTCTGGTGTGAAATGCGCGTAAATAACAACTCTTAGAGGATTTTCTTGGAATTTGTGGGCCTCTTGTTTTAGATAGTTTTGTTGCGCGGGTTCTTCGTTGATTGTTATTAACCTGACCTAGTTTCCATTATAAGATATCCCATGAGGAAGGAGAATTATTTCTAGATAGGCGGGTTTTGTCATAACCGAGTTCTCATAATCCGAGGTTACTCTCTATTGTATTTAATGGAAGTGAAACGGGACTTGAGGAAAACTTCTCGTTAGGCGGGTTTTCTCGCTATCCGAATTCCTTAAGTGGGTTCCATTGTGATTAAGTTATTATTAACCATGCAACTCATTTCTCTTCCGGTCACTTAGTGACCACAAGACGAGCAATAGTCTGCAGACCATGCTTAAGGCCCCGGTATACACATCCCTCTTATGGACGAATAGCATGGGGAATTCGGGGGATAGTTTCTCAATAATGGTTCTGTCAATTTCAAAAACTTGTTGGCAGTAAAGTTGTTTTTATCAATATCTAGTGCATGTGTTTGAGACTTTTTAAAAATCTGATTTAATCAAATTTAAAAACTCTAGGAACATTTTTACATATTTCGAAAAATTTGACAAATGTAAAATCTCGTTTTCTTGTGCAGTAGATATCTTTCTGCTTTATTTTTTGCTGAAAGGAAGATTCAAATTGGACGAGTAGTTTTTACGAAATCATGACTAAAATTCCCAAATTTTAGTAAATGATTTCGTAAAAACTAATTGTCCGATTTGAATCTTGTTTTCACCAGAAAATATAGAAAAAAGATACCTACTGCACAAAAAAGCTAGATATTAAATTTTTCAGTATTTCAAAATGTGAAAAATTTCGCCTAGAGTTTTTAAATTTAACGTAATCATATTTTAAAAAAATCTCGATCAAGTGCACAGATATTAATAAGCTAAACTTTACTGCCAACATTGATTCGAAATTGACAGAACCATTATTGAGAAATCATCCCCCGAATTCCCCATGTTATTCGCCCATAAGAGGGGTGTGTATACCGGGGCCAGATATGCTTCACATAAACCTTCACTGAACTCGGCGTGGAAAAAACTATTCTAGTCCATAAAGAGGCCTACTTTTTGTCAGTATACAGGGCATACAGCACGAGACCAAAATTAATGCACTGCAATATTCTCCACACGAAGTTCGAGCATCCTTTAACTTCGTTACCGCAATGTCTTTTTCGCCCAAGTCCTGTGAGTCTTTGCTACACATGATCACTTTCATCTTGAGTTTCTGAACCTTCGGCCCTTCATCGGTAAAAAAAAGTTCTTTAGATTAATAGTTCTTTGGGTAATGGCCTACCTAGAATTTGTAGATTCTAATGAAATATGCTTTGTATATTTATCGACGCGGACATTTCACAGCCGATCAAGTTAACGTTGTTGACTGACCAGTACTGTTCATAGTATAAGATTACTTTTTTTCACGCTTCTCGTGCATGGTTTTCGAGTTTTAAACGTTGATGGTGTCCAAGAGACGTGGCAACATTTGGGGTTTAGTTCCTGTATTGCATTTACTGTGTTGTACGAGTTTTTTTCCCGGTGGCTCCCTGAGTTTGTAAGTATTCCCTATTACTTGGACAAGCACTTTCTGTGACATTTCTCGTGACTATAGGCTAAAAATGCCTAATAGTCTACTTCTTTGTTAACGAAAAGTGTATTCTTAACGAATGAAGGAAAACGGAATCTCCAAGAAATCGTCCAAACTGGCCACTGGACACCTCTTACGATTCTACGCGAACTACTCCTGCCGGAGAGTAACTACTCATGCTGGTCTACGTTATCGTCATCGAGTGCCCGTTAAGCCCCTTTGCTGTTGGATGACGTAGCGCTCCGCTTTACCCCGAGGAGTCATACTTCAAAAACGCATCCGCCGTTGTTATAGATTTCCTGAACCGTTTCTCGCACAGCGGTACTGACGGAAGCTTTACGACAAACCTATGAAGGTTATCCACAAATTAACTTATCTCTTGTACAATATAATCGTTCCATGTTGTTCGCTAATGGTAGAAAAGTAAATGACACTGGCTGTGTGCATAGACACATTGTAAGAAATAACACAGCTGCTGTAGTATTTAAGACTTTACCTGACATTTGAAGTGTTAGTTGACATTAGAAGTGTAAGAAGAATGCTTAGTTCACATTCGAAGATGAGTTTTTCGTTGCACACAAATTGCTGACATTTACCCCAATAGGCTATTACGCTTTCCATCCCAAACTTGTCACGTACAGCAGTGGTAAAAAAAATACTATCCGGACAGGAGGCTCAATAGTGACATTTTCCTTTCCTTTCACTGCAATAATACGTCTCCTAGACTCGGCCCTCAGAGGTTAAGAAGCCAGCTAAGACAGCCTTCAGCAGTGAAAGGCCCATAACCTGTGCACTGTGCCTCTTTTCAGATAGTTTTTTTTACCACTGCTGTACCTAAATACACTAAATTTAAATTACGAGGCTTACTTGTCGTGATAATCGCTTCTGGATGTACGACGATGAATCGCATATAAAATGCAACCCCCCCCCCGACATTTTGATTTTATAGTGGGGAAGATAGGAGAATGACCAAATGTCCAAAAAAATTGCATATTAACCCCCCCGAAACTCCCAACCTCCCCCACGAAATGAAATCCTGGTTACGCCACTGCTTCTGGTAACAGAGTAGACCCTTGTCTCTTCACAATTGCTACACCTATAACTCCTATAAGTGCTTCACAAGCGTTCCCTTGTACCAAACCTTGTTAACCCACTCAGTTCATGACTTATCATGTTTTGTTCAGGAAATGTGAGTACTTGCTCTGAAGATTGCTAATAAAAACGTTTATATTATATATGTTCTTCAGCTGCGAGAAGCTTCACAAACCCGTGCAGTGCCGGGTAGTAATCACTAGTTGTGATTATTACCCGGCCATTGTCAAAATTTTACGAGTTTTAAAATTAGACCAAAAAAACTAATTAATATACCTACTGTTTAAGGTGAAAAAAAAACACAGATAGAAGTAACGTAGTTATTTTTCCCATAAGAATGGGTTGGGAGAGGGCCTAAAAACAGGTTTGCGTCCCTTTTGAAATTCATGGACACGCCTCTAGATTAAATGTACTGACGTTAGTCCCTTCAGTTTCGCTCCTCTTACGTGTCAATAAACATTAGCTACCCATCAGTGTCAAACAGTACCGACCTACACATCTAGAAGTCTTAAAATATTCTGTAGCCATTCAAGATAATAACAACAATATAAAATGAGTGGACAAAATGAAAGTTATCTTCAAAATTTACTCGGAGAACAAATTTGGGACGGTAAATTATGATTCAAACAGACACCCATTTCTTACTTAACTGACTTTTTTACTTGTTATGGGTATCATTTGTATTCTTTGTTACAGGTATAAAGGCAAACGAAGTGGCAGAGAATTATATTCAAGACTTGGGGACATTTGGAGTGGAAAGATTCGGTGAATTTTAGTTTGTTCGGGAGTTATTGCTTACATTTTGTAAGTTACATTTCTCAGTTAGGGAACCTGAACGAATAACTGAAGAAGAGAGGCTTTTAAAGCAACGAGCTCAAGAACTAGCTTATGAAAATTACACAACCTTTATTCAAGCAGCCAACTGTTCCAAAGACATTCTCAAAAACGTAAGTATTAAAAATTAACTGCTCCAAACCTTACGTGCTTTTTATTAGTTCAGTAACGTTGAAGATACGGTAGATCACTTGCAAGAACATTTAAAGCTCATGAACGAGCAGTGTCATACATTTTCCAAGAAGGCACAAGAACTTGGTGGAACACGTCGTATGACTTCGCTAACTCTATCCAAGCATACTCAGTTGTTGGAAATTTTGGAGTTGCCTCAATTAATGGATACTTGCGTTCGTAATAACTATTGGGAAGATGCCTTGGAACTGGCAGCTTACGTAAACCGCTTAGAACGCAAGCTGGGCTACATTCCTCTCGTCAAAGTATATCACTATTTACTATCAGTAATTAGTTAATTTTGTCCATTTTCTTAGAATATCGCGAAAGACGTGCAAGATTGCTCCCGCTTTATGCTTGTTCAGCTGATTAATCAATTGCGCACCAATTTAGCTTTGCCTCAATGTCTCAAACTCATGGGTTACCTTCGCCGAATGGGTACATTCACAGAAGAAGAATTGCGTTTAAAATTTCTTCAGGCACGGGATTCTTGGCTAAATTCGACCTTAGAAACTATACCACGGGACGATGGTACATCCGCGCTTGATATATCTTTCGTTTTTCTCATGTGATTAAAAAATTTCAGCTCTTCAGCACATCATGAAGACAATAGAGATCAGCAGAGTAAACCTGTTTGACATTGTAACTCAATATAAAGCTAGTTTTAATGACGAAGATCCTTTGCATATGGCCGGAGACAGTGGTTTAAATCAGACTGCACTTTTCCATGGATGGATCTTTCAGAAAGTATGGTTAACAATATTTCGAAGCGTCAATCCTTTAAAAGAGAATTTCTTTAGGTGAACAAGTTTCTGGCAACGTTGCAGGCCGATTTGGAAAGCATTCCTTCTAACGCGCTAGAGTCTGTGTTAGCGCAGTGTATGTATTTCGGCTTAAGCTTAGGACGCATCGGAACAGATTTTCGGGGTTTGTTAACCCCTATCTTTGCCCAAGTTTGTTTATCCCGCTTCCAAGAACATGTCAAGCTAGTCGAAGCCAAGTTTGCCGAAACGATGTCGAGCTTTACTTTCCCGAAATCTGTTCCGCCTGTCACCCCTTCCCTTCAAACTGTAAGTTACTTGTTGATCTTGCTGTCGTTGCTCTTCTCAAATTGACTCGTTTCATTTTCCAGGAGCAGTTGCAACCACCGTATGAGCTATTGGAGTTTTATCCCCTAGCCGAGCTTTGTAATGGATTCATTGAATCTTTCAACCAGCTTCGTCTGTGTGCGCCGTTCACAATTGTCCAGCCAGTAACCGTTTCAGTACAAGAAACTCTGCGTAGGGTTGCTTGGACTTTACATGAGTATCACCGGCATGAAGAGCCTGGGTTCACTCCTAAAGAAAAGGAGCAGTTCACTAAAGTGTGCCAGCTTTTCGCCCAGGAGCTACTTCATTATTTGCAAAATCTCCTGCACGCTGTTTTTCCTCCTTCACAGTTGGCCTTACACACAGGGAACAGTGCGTCCGATTCTGGAATTCAGGTAGTGCACCAAAACGAAGAGATAAATTGATACTGACGTCATTTATGTAAATATTTGCTTTTTTATTTCCGTTTGAATGCCTAGAGAATACCATGGATCCCGAAAGAAGCTATTGTCGAACACATACAACATATACTGCCACAGCTGCCCTCAGGTAGAGACGACGAGAAAGACAGCTTAGCCAGAAGTACAACCAATGCCGAAGTTCTCGTTAATCAGAGCGAAAGTTTGGAAGCAAGTACAGAAAACGTAACTACGAAAGCAAATGGAATCGGTGTACTTGTGGACAATGAAGAAATTGCTCTGAATGATTATGAAAGCAACGAGGCACTAGCCGCAGAAAATCGGAGACTTACAGGTGTATCTATTGAGTGAACACTTGAGAATAGGCTTGAGTGAAAAAGTGCTATTGTCTTTTTTATGAACGTAGGCGTTCCAGTTACTGTTTGTAAGGCGTCGAGTTACAAATACATTTACGCAGCTGAAAGCTGTGCTAAGCGAATATTCGGTTGTTGTGTACGTCTAAGAGTCGTTTGACGCTGAAGATCGTTTTCCATCTTCCGAGTTGTTTATAAGGGTGAAGTACTCGGATTTTGGGTCCATTAACACCGGATCCAATGAAGACCGCTTTAAAGAAGTACCTGAAGCGCTAGCCAGAAGATTGGTGTTCAGCTGAAACGGGTAATTGTTCTGCAAGCCGAATGTGGAACCTGTTCTCAATAGGGAAGCTAAAAGTTGACCGTTCAGTGGCTGATTGTTGTACAAAGGTTGGCTGGCGGACAAGGGATTGGAGTTCAAGACGAGATTGTTGTAAGGGTTAAACAGCGGGTTTTGCTGTTGCTGGGAGAGGAGGTTGAAATCGTTAGTAATTCCGTACATTCCGTTACGGCTGAAGACGCCAGAGAAAGGGTTGTTAAGGTTGCCCAATCCACCCTGTTGCAGTAACTGCGTGTATAACATGTTGTTAGTGAGACCATTGGGGCCAGTTCGGTCCAAAAGCAAGGGATTCGAACCGGAGTTTAACGTCGACGCTAGGAGACCTGTATTCCATTGTTGCATCGATGGGTTCAGCTGCGATGAAAATCCCGCCCAGTTATTGTTTCCCAGCGTGTTTTGCCCGTAGGAGCTTGCAAAAAGTGGGTTGATGGCAGAAAGCTGAGTATTCATTGGACTTAACTGAGAACTCAACCCTGTACTCCACATTCCCGCGCTCCCAAAGGCGTTGTTGCCAAATCCAAGACTATCTTGCGAAGGAATGCTGCGTTTCATACTGCTAGAGCTTTCAGCAATTGGTTCTTCAGCCGAAGCGTCATCCGGGATCGGTTGTGCGTAAACCAAGACTGGTCTTGATATAGAAGCAGCGAATAGCTGCTCCAGGCAAAGGAATACAACCTATATTTTTAAAAAACTTTGTTTTATCTTCCCGCGTTTCGTCCATTAAGCGAAATCTTTAATCAAAACGCTTCGTACGGTAACGTAAGGCAACTTGTTTCAAGAATAACGCATTTTTTAAACCCAACTTACCAAGATTTGAATATTCATGATGCTAGTAGTACCACTCACAACTGTGTGTTCATATTTTTGGAGACTACGCATGGGTTTATATACCAGAGTCTCAATGTTGAAAGGTCAGTTGCAATGTACCGGACGAGTTACTTTGTTTTCTTGCATTTTGTGAAATATTAGTGTTCTTTTTATCCTAAATACAAAGAAACGTAACAAAATGCCATACGCAGGACATCGAATGCGTGGTTGAGTAAGGTGCCGGAAGTATCCTTGACTTTTGCTCTTGTGACCCACTTTCCCTGGGCGTCGGTACATGTGAATCAAAGCCGACCAAACTTTAAGTTTCCTGTTAATGTCTACGCTTATGCATAATTTTACTTTCACTAGTGTACATACACGTAATCTTATCCTGGTTCCCGGGACGAAAAAATGGTGCCTTATAAGAGTCGAAACTTCACGACATTTGTCATCAGTTGAGCTTTGGTTCGAAGACTAGCCACCATGAAGTACCTTCACGTAAGTGCTATTAAGATTTGCTGAAACTCAGTCTTATTATTTCTTTTTACATCACACAGATTGTTCTAAGCGTGCTTTGCTGCTTCACGGCTTGGACTTGTGCTGAAGACGGACGGGATGAATCGTTGTCCAGTGCTACTAGTCATCAGAACTACGCGGGTCGATCCTTGGGGGGATTTCAGGGCGGGTTCGATAGGTATAACGGCGGTCTAAGCAGCTATGGAGGAGGATTCGGCGGCAATAATGGTTATTATAATAATGCTTACAACAATGGGTTCAGCTCAAACTACGGCTCGCGCTACAGCCCTCTCCTTTCGGTGGGAGCCTACGGAAGCGGACTTGACAACTATGGCCCAGCAGCAGGTTATGGTACCCAACAATTACATGGTGGCCAACAATATGGTGGCCAACAATATGGTGCCGGATACGTCCCTTCTGCAGGCGCTTATGATGGCGCGTATGGCGGGTATGGCGCGTACAATGGGTACAACAGATACAACGGGCTCGGCGGGTCTTACGGCAGCAGCAATGCTTACTATCCCTCAACAGCGGGCGCAACAGCCTATGCAGGTACCTACAGCTCTAACCCCTATAATACCTACGGGGTCAACTCGGTTTACAGCGGATACTGAAGAGCGAAGTAAGAGTGCTAGCTCATCAACGGAATGGGGGGCGGGGATAAGTCCTCAAGGGTGGAGATATTTGGAATATTGTGGCGTGATTTTTGCATGCAGTTTATGTACGTTCCTTGTTTGCTTCTTGTTCTTCAAACTCAGAATGTTATAATACATTTATCATTGCATACCAAATTCAATGTCTTACCCACTTACCCGTCATTATAAGTGAAAATTAGGTGGAAGAATATAACTTAGAATAACAGTACGCTTGCATTAGGTTACGTAAAGCGCGTCAGTAAATGTAATAAAAAACGACTACTTTGAGGGAGAGCTTACGTCTTGTTGAGTACACTTAAAGTGCGATGGTCACTAATACCCTTTCTCTTATTGTACACATTAACTGAATGAGAGAAACATGAAAATTGTGTTGGCAATTTTTCATAACTGTTGAGTATTTTTATACTTTTCCTTCCAAAAGTTTAAGATTAATAATATCTAGAATCTAACGTGGAGAAATTTCTGAAATTCCCAATTTCGGGAAAGCAAACAAGTTCCTTGAACAACTGTAAATTATCTGTGCACGTTTTCAAATATATCTCTTCGTAAGATTCTAGGAATTATCAATCAGAACCTTGCTGTCCACATTAGTTTGTGAAACATTGAGTAGTAAATGAAAATTGTCAGGCACGCAGTACTCTACCAGTATAGTGACAATACAAAGGGGGGCCCCACTACAAAAATATAACTTATCAACAATAGATAGGCTATTCGGGAGCTGTACGAAACTCAACTCTTCAGAAAAAACGGCAAAATTCTAGTTTAAAAAAATACTTATGGGTAAAGAGAAAAGATCGTTTGAGAGAAAAATTGACCTATAAATCTGCTACCGCAACTTTCCTCGAAATAAATGTGGTTCTCTTGTTTTCATTTAAATATTTTTGTTAATAGCCGACAATTTTAGGTTAACTACGACTTTTTCGTAGCACCTCCTATAGAGAAACAAACGATGAGCATCTATTGTACTTTGATTCTACACGCTTATTTTTTTTTCAATTATTCTCAGCATACGGTAGTTTCTTGAATAGATCGGAAGGTTTTCCTCTGCTGACACGAGTTTCTAACTACAGTTTAGTTCATGAGCTAACTAAGCGAAAAATGAACGAATGAATCGTGGCACTTTTACCTGTACTTCGCTTTCATACGAACCGTATAAATTTGTTGAGATACAAGACGAATATAGTATTGACGATATAAAAACCTTAACGGAACCTGTACGGCAGACCTATTTTTTTATCGGTATAGTCGAATGTTGTAGAACAATACTTGTACATTGAAAAGCTGAATTGCGCTACTCCCTTCTAGTCGCTATCATTTATTATAAGAATCACACTAACGTGCGGTACCACAAAACTACACTCGTTGCCAATTAGCCTAGGCACTTCCTAACACAGTAGATAATTTTTTACGCGGAAGAAACGACGTACTTGCCATAGGCAGAGCTCAAGCTTTTTAATCGACTCTATAAACTGAGGACGCTTGCCGCCGCAGAGTCTGCATTTGGTATAGAGACATTTTAGGGGAAGGGTTTGCTTTAAGTTTATTTGACGTCCTAAAAATGTGCCGTGAAAAATCTTAAACACGAACTCCATATGCAGCTTGCTATAACGGAGCCTACTTTAACTACGAAGGATTTAAACGATAGCGAATGGATGGAAAGTTGAACAGTTACTCGCTTTTTTAACGTTTTTCTTGTGCAAATCCTCTCACTGCCACGGCGCCAATCAACATACCTCTCCATTTAGACACGTTACATTGGAAGTCTACTTAAGTAACAAGTTGCTCCATTAGTTTCTAATAAGTCAATTAGGATTTCGCACAGAAAACTACATAAAAGAGTGGACAAGTCTTAAATTTCGTAGGCGTATATCTAGAAAACAGAAGAAGAAAAAAAATACCACAATAGACGTAAGCCTACGCGGGGTTGTCCAATAAAAAAGAAAAAAAGAAAATCTTTGATACAGTCCTTATGGAAAAGAACCTTCTGCCGGATAAAGGAGTTGAATTCGGTTCGTGAACTCAACGCAGCGTAGAAAATAGCATTATAGGTCCACATCGCATGAAATCTACCAATTGATGAATCATAAGCACGAAAACTTCCATACTTGTAATTACCACCAAATATTGCGCTAACTTTGAGATTTTGGCATTGCACTTTATCCTCGAATAATCAACGAAAATAGGATTCTAGGGCAGTATTTTGGTAAAAATAAAGTCTGGTATAAGTCTGGTATCAAGGAGCAATCAAATGTATCCCTACCTCCTTCATTGTTAAGCTGAATGCTTTTCACAACGTCATGATGTTGTTTCCTTGCGTTTCATGAGGTCAAACGGAAGACGCGAACCTTACTGTATACGTCCGACATCAGAAAGGAAAAACTTGTGTAGCAGTTGTAGTACAATGAAGTGAAACCTTTGAACTTAGGCATAAATTAGGGGTTCGTTGAAAAAAGTATTTTCCGTAGTTTCCAAGTCACATTTCGTCTACTATTAGATGCAAAAATATTCTTATTAAGGTCTACAAAATGTATTGGGTTACTCGAAAAGTCCGTGCAGTAAATTACCCTAAATTTGAAAGCGAATTTCTCTGAACATAACGAATTTTATTCAGTGATATTTTAATTACTTTGTTCGATCACTTTAGCCCAACGATTGGGTAAATCGAAGATTGATTTCTTCAAGAACGTCTTCGCTTTTTTTGCAAAAAACTGATCGAGGTGCTTTTTTATGGCCTCTAGATTTTCGAAATTTTTTCCATAAAGATAATTTTGAAGAGAGATAAAAAGATGATAATCTAACGGAGCAATGTCAGAACTGTAAGAATTGTGCAATAGAACAACCCTGGAAACTTCGCGCAATTGTTTTCACGTCGGCAAAGATGTGTGATGTTCGGCAAAGATGTGCTCGGTAAAGATGCCTCTTCTGTTGGCCAATTGTGGGCGCTTTTGGGCAACGACATCGTTAAAATTTACAGTTAATTGATGGTTTGACCTTCTGGGAGTAGCTTATAATAAGCCACTCCTTTAAAATCCCACCTGAATTACAGCATCACTTTCTTCGGGTGGAGCCCAGCTTTACGGACAGTTTTTGGATGATTGTCACTTTATCATCAAGATCATTTTCTTGTAATGTTATTGCAGACAGTCCGATCTTCAATTCCCGTAATCACATTCCTCAGAAAAAGATGGCCCTTGCTTTTATTCAACAATAACTCGGACGCGTCTACGCGCTGCTCTAGGTTCCTGCCGCTCAGGCAGTGCGGGAGCCTGACGTCCGCTACATTCACGTTTCTAACTGATTTCGGGTGGTTCGCAACGCTTTTTTTGCGATGCACTGACGATCTTCTGTATCCTCTGAATTATCCGTTATGAGTTTGTGCCCACCATAGTTGTTATTTGGTCCACATCGATCAATTAAGGGCGACCCGGTCAGTCAACATCTTAACAAAAAAATCCCCTTCGAAACAACGGACACCGTTTCCGAACCACGGGTTCTTTTAGGGCATTAGGGTCATAAACTGCACTCAACTTTTTAGCCGTTTTCGACGCGTTGAGACATTTGTGGAAATTATTACGTATAGAAAGGTGAAAATTTACGGCGGTACCGTTCATCTTTCAGCGTTGAATAGAAAATTCTTGTCCACGTCAAAAATCATCAAACTTTGGTGAACATGTCACTCAGAGACCCCTCTTGCTAGTTTGTGAGCAAAAAACTGCATTCGGGCACTTAGAGAAATACAGGGGCTTTTTGAATGCGAAAATGGTCGAATCACTGTCCGGACTTTTCGAGTGACCCAATACAAAATAGAAAATTACTAAGTCGTTTGCTAAGTTCAGAGGCATTCATCGAAGCACAAAATATAGACAAATGCTTCTTAGAAGAGAAGGAGCAAATATAGGCACACGAGATGTTAGTTATTTTTCGTCTTATTTTTATGTACCATCCATTAGAAGTTGTTCTTTGAAATACTCTAAACATTTCCTCCAAGTTTGGAGCCGGTCCGCGATTTACTTATTGTGTGACGTCAATTGTAAAGTTTCTCCCCCTGACAAATTCTTCGAAAGGTAGGGTTCCTTATCGTTTTTTGTTGTTGTTGTTTTTTTTGGCAAATAAATAATTCGAATAGTAGCTCTTTTCGCAGCTGGATGTTTAGGTTAAGGATTATAAATCTTGTGAGTTGAATTTTATTGTATATATGAGAGCGCGTATAACCATAATTTGAATTTTCAAAATGGGTCCTAGATGGTGTAACTATGGGCTACTACCCTGTACAGTAGTCATAAAAAACGGGCCCAACAAACCGCCCTATATACTAGCGCTACGGCAGTTGCGCGAGCGATGTCCGACTTTATCGTCTTTCCATCGTTTACTCTATGATCTCTATGATCGTTTACTCTATGAATATATTTACTCTATGATCGTTTATGACCCACACGGCTTCCTCCCAGTGGCGTGGGACGCAAGCATAGGGCGGTTTGTTGGGCCTGTTTTCATGACGAGTACTGTACTTATTTTACTATACGATTCGATTTCATTGTTTGAACTTATCATGCCAGATGTCTTTTCCACACTAAATGCCTAGTAATAGCGTAGGCTTTGTAAGGGGAAATGCTGAATACGTAAAACATAGAATGAAGAAGGCATTGCAAAGGCAATTGTTGACAAAAATGAGAACGCTAAGAGACCCCAATTTGTTCCAGTTCCCCGTACAACGTTACATGCGCTCACTAGGACGCTTTTTTCGTTTCTTTTCTAGCAATATGTAAGAGAAACAGTCTTAGGAAAAACTTAAACAACTTCTAGTTGTACAATATATTTACTGCACACTGTCGGTTCTCCCTATTGTATTTGAGTCGTATTCCAAATGCTAGACAAAATGGTTTGTCCCATACTTCCAAGATATTTGAAGCTGCAAGAGGATAAATAGATCTGTTATTATACGTGTCATAAGGCTTTTCTAACAAGATTTGTTACACAATATTTTCTTGATTGTTTAGAATTTCACTCTACAGTACGAAAGTATTGGAATAAATAGTAAAATCCTGGCTGTCATTTTCATATATAGTGTCGGTCCTTCTGCGGGCTCCTTCGTGGATGCATTCGTTAATTGCTATTCTCATAGCAGCCGTATTTGCAGCTAAATTCCAACTATCCGATTTAGAAGAGGTTGGGTAATTCATAAAAAAGTAATTTTGCGAAGACTTTTGCCGTTGTTTGGTATAGACATGATGCAGATATTATAAGCAATTTTTCTTTATCTGAACTCGAGCCCCAATTTAAGAAATTTTGATCCATATTTAGACCTTGTCCTCTACTTTTGAGTACCTGAGACAAAATTTACGGACTACAAGATTAAAAAGGTATTAAATTTGTCCCTTTTTTAAAACGTCTACGAATGTAGCATATTTTTGCACAAGCAGAAACCGATAAATAAATTACTAACATTGGAAATATGTGGCAACGTGACATGCAGTATAATCTAGTATTGACTTCATATTGTAAGATTACTAACGCAGCGGAAAAAGTCTGGCAGTGAAACTGAAGCTTCCTGTCCATTTTTTCCGCGTTTCACTTTTCAAATAACTTTCTCCGTCCGGGTCAAAGTTGCTACCTTCAGCGGCGTGTCGCTTAATATTTCCTATTGGTAGGCAGGTATGTAACTTACCATATAACATGTAGGAAGCGATTAGTTTCTTCCGGCTTTTACTTAAATGGGAAAAGCACACCGCTGCTAAGATTCATTCTAGTATAAAAAGTTGTCCATCGCACTGAGGCATTCACATTGCCTTAGTAGCTCTTCCAGCTTAACCATGGTTCTCCTAAAGGTACGATTATCTATAGTTTAGGATCATATGAAAAACTGTAATCTAAACATACCAACTAGTTAATTTCTGTTTACTTCTAGTTCTTTCTGGCTGGGTTAGCCATTTCTTCAGTTTTGGCGGCTGACATTACTACCAGTTCAACTCAGCAACCGGGGTCGATTATTTTAGCTACGAATAAAGAAGCTTCTAAGCGGGAGATTGGACACAACGATAGATACGGCTCCACTTCGTTTATCAAAGGTGGTACCTATTCCACTGATTACAGCAATTATGGAGCAGGCAACTCCTACGGCAGTCCTGGCTACCGAAACGTTTACGGCAACAACGGTAACGCGTACTCTGGTAACCAGTACGGCGTGGGGTACAACAACTATGGAAAAGGCGGATCCTACGACTCGGGCAAATATAACAGCGGATATTCTGGAACTTCTTACAACATTGGCTATGGCGGTCACAGTAACTACGGTAATACTTACGGGTCGAATGGTAACACTTACGCTCCGGTTCCTACGCACTACAACCGTCCGCTGTACCAAAATACGCAATACCAGTCTCGAGACCCGAAATTTCTGAAAGTCAAATTCCACAAAAACAAAGGAAGCTCTTATCCAGTGGTACCAGCCTACAACAACTACCAATCAACCTTGAACCACGGTAAGGGCTACAACAATTACGGTACTGCTGTCAGCAGTTATAACTACAAGTACCCCTCGTACGCATTACAAACCCCATGCAACGGTTATGGGCTTACTGGAGGAGCGTACGGTGTTGGCCCAATTTACAGAGATCATACCTACGGCAGTTCCTATGGTTATGGCATCGCCGGCACGGGATTCACGGGACCTTTCGGTTTGGGTGGGTGGTATCCCACGTACAGCCCTTATGGAGGAAGATTAGTTAACGATTTACTTCCCTACACTGGACCTCCATCCAATGGTTATTCTGACGCTCTGTATAAAAGGGAGGCTAAAAATTAATTGCTGGATTTATTTCTATGTGTGAAAATGTATTTTATGATAATAGCTCAAAGGTTTAAATACAGCTATATCTTACCTAAGCTTTGAGGCGCAATGTTTTTTTGGCAATGACCTACATCTTTGTGGCATCAGGTTTTTACAAAATCATAGGCGAAAACAAAATTAAATTAACAGATTTTAAGAACGTCTGTAAAACTCTAAGCTTGTTCCGCAAAGGAGCAGAACCACAGTTCTTCCTAATCACGCATTACATTAGAATGCTATAATTACAACATGTGATTTGGCAAAATACTTGGAATTGATAGAAGATGTAAGGATAGGGAGTATCATATAGGACTCCTAGGGCATATTCCGGGTTTAAGTTTCGCTCAACTGAAGTTCAGGGTATTGTTTCACAAATTGGAAGATATAGACGCTGATAAATATTTTAGTAATGAGAACGCTTACAGCAGATAACTTTGGCGCCAAACAATAGAAGTAGACGTAATGTAAAGTACTGAAAAAATATCGGTGTGTCATCACGGTGCAGCCAACACTAATTGCAGGCCACTCAGCTGACATTACAAAATGTTACGCATCCCTACGTTCCTTGTTTATTCTACGCAGCCGTTTTTCAAACCGGCTAAATTGTCGCAATAGCTGGTAACTTGGAGACGAAGAGCTCCAGATTGTTGAAAAAAAGTCCTAAATACCAACTAATTTAGGATAATTAAAAAACACATTTTCATGAAGCTCACTGTACTGTACAAAATTGAGCGGCAGCTCATCTCATTACAACGAAAACCAAACACTGTAAACTGGAGCATTGTAAATTCCAAAAATTCCACTAGCATGCTCCAAAGTGAAGATCACAAAGAAAACGAATTCTAAAGTTGCATTAATGAATGGGCAATTTCTCATTATATTCTAATTTTTGAAAGGATAATCAATTACCGCATTGCGGTCATCTAAGTATTTCTCTCGGTAGTGAATGATGAGTTTCGAGAGTATGATTTTTCATCCCAGCGAAAATCTCATACGAATTCGCTTTTTCACAAAATTTCAGAAGGAAATCTACTTTTATTGTCTATGTTCACACAAGTGGAAGATACAGATAAGTTATTGTACAGGATGTACAATATATTAATGTATTGTACATAAATGTATAAATGAAATTCAGTTATTTATTGATATATATGTACAATTTATATTTTCGTAAGTTAGTTTCATGTTCAGGATTAGTATTAATTATCTCTTTTCATTATCATATGTTTCTCAAAAAGGAGGCCATCAGTGCAACGACTTCGAAGCCACACCTGTTGCAAATTTAAAAAGGAAAGGGAGAAGTAATGTATTTTGTATCGGGGAAAATTTAGCTTTAAACAGTTGCGAAATAAAAATTGTCTTTCCTTATTTTTATATTATGTGTATATACGCAACAAAACCTTTACAAATAAGAGCAATTCATTTGTGGTCGGATAAAGTACCTGAATGTGTGAAAGATAATACGAGAACACGGTTGTATATGCACGGTATAGCATTGAGCGTAGCTCACGCTTTTTAATACAGTAAACACTGTTTAGAAAAAAGTTGTGGTCGGCTTAAACCTTCTTTCGACCAGTTAGTAGAAGTTTGTAAACTCATGGAAAGTCCAAGAGTATTAATGCCTCATGCGCCAAAAATGTATTTCCTACTTTCAAGGAAGCAAGCTATTCCCGGCTTTATTTGATTCAGAAAACTTATAGCAACACAGGTCCATATCTGAAGGATATGGTAGGTCGAGTAGAAATGTTACCACATTATAAATATATTCGTAACGACGGACAAAATACCACAATTACTTGTTGACTTTCGACCTTTATCATGTGGCAGGCTGGCCCCAATTTCATAAAGTATAATATATGGTTCAACTAAGACAGAATAAAACGTACGAAGGTCAGCTTTCTTTCCCGTGTTTATAATTTTTCCCACTTCCTCCTAATCAAATTATACACTACATTACATGCAACTCACCAAAGAACCCTACTTGCCTAAACGTGAATACAGGATAGGAAAACTGTCAAAGTAAGCCATAATTTCCTCCTTCACCAGACACACAAAGCCTTTTATTTGCATAAAGGTAAAAACTGACAAGAACACCAAATCGTAGATATATAAGCTCAGCTTTCAATCACAAACCAGTATCACAGCCTACTCAGCTTTTCGAGTAGCAATATCGTTCCCGTTTCAGTCTCAAGTCCGCAGTTCGGAACAATGTCGTTGTTACAGGTATTTTTTCTTTACTTCTATAATAGAGAAGGGAGTTATAATGTACATACTTATCTTAGCAAGTAGTTTAACACTTAAGTGCACTTAATTAAAACGTTTGCCCCCTTCTGCAGACTGTTTGTTTAGCAGCTCTTTTGAGCGTCACCTGTGCCCAGTACTATCCAGGTGCCCAATACGGCGGTATTGGTGGTGGCTTCGGCGGCTACGGTGGCATTGGTGGATTTGGCGGCTATGGTGGCAATGGTGGATATGGCGGCTACGGTGGCATTGGGGGTTATGGCGGCTACGGCGGCATTGGCAACTACGGTGGTATTGGCGGTTACGGCATGGGATACGGAGGCTACGGTGACTTCGGGTACGGAGGCTTTGGCCCCAGTTACGGTCGTTATCAAAACAATCTAGGTAGCGGATACGGTAGCCAGTACTATGGCTTTGGATTGCCATACGCTAACGGTAAGTCAGTTAACAAAAGTAAGGAAAATCCTATAAAAATAAGAATGGACAGTAACCTATGGTAATTTTGTCCGTAGGATACGGTGGAGGATATGATTACTCCAGCCTTGGTAAGAATCCTTTAACCATGTGCTTTCAATGCAATCTCTCAATATAATGTTGATTAGGTTATGGAGCTGGCTATGGCGTTGGTGGCAGATATGGAAGATATGGGGCATCCAAATATTTGTCTGGCGCTCTCTACAACGACATCTACTAAGCGACGGAGTTCTTTTGTCGCAAAAAGACTTTGCACTTCTACCGTTCATCTGACTTTGTTCAAATATGTAGCAAACGGACGTAGAAAATACATGGCTAACTGCAAATTTCACCTTAAATTTGTTATAGTGATGGTGTTCATCATGTGTCTATGGTGAAATGAGAGGCAATAGTTACCTCCTGCAACCTTTCTAAACACAAGAAATTTCTAATTCTTGAGATTTTGGTGGGTTCCATAGTATTCTTTATGACGAAAATTGATTTTGAGAGAGACGTAAGAGTTTCTTTACCTTTTTTACACCCTTTCACCTTTTGCACCAAGTTTAAAATCTTGGAAGTTCATTCCAAACAGGAAATGTAGACATCTACATTTTCAAATAACTTCCAAAATTCTAGTGTACCTGTACGAAGTGGAAGCTATTGTAATTATGTTGATAGGCCAAACGTGAATAAATTTAGAGGAGTATATCTGAGAAGTGAATATCTTACGGAGTGGAGTCGCAATGATGAATACGACATAGTGACACAATACGTCGTTTTTTTCGTTTTAATATTTTTGACACTCGGTACTGTTTTCTGTCAATCTGGGTGATTTTTTCAACACATTAACTGAAATCCCGAATATAAAAAAAATACTTTTTGCTCACTAGTATGAGTTACTTGAAACCTTTCACAAGCATTTAATTTCATTTTCAAAAAAATTCATAGGGCAGTCGTTTGCTCAAGCACAACGTTTTAAGTAACAACGTTCTTCTAATATAGCTAGCGGCGAATGTCTACGCCGGCTTCTTTTCAGACAAAAAATTTGATCTTTTCGTACTTCAATACCATGTAGTTGTAATTTTTCCATATAAACACGAGGCTTTTCATGAAATCCATAAAGATTTTTTAACAGTCCATCAAAAATAGAAAATGTCAGAAGAGCGCCATACGTATTTTTCGTTCTTTACCTGTTTTCGTGACTGGCGAAGCTAAGAAGTAGTCGTCACTGTAATTGATGGAAAACAGAATTACTTAGGTTATGTGCGGAGGATTCACGATTGTTGGTGCGAGGAATGCCGAAGGGATCCGTGGAAGGAAAATCAACTGAAAACAGAGCTGACTGCTTAGTCACCTATTCCTATGGGTTAGCTGGGAAAGGGTCAGGGAGGTTAAGGAGTCGTTTTCAAGGCTAGTCACTCGGGTTTCGGTTGCGTAAATGTATGCTAGCAAGCAAGACGTGATGCTTCTAGAGCGTCAGTTGTGTTTCCAAGATTTGTACTGGTTGTTGCGTGAGTTGGCGACGGAAGAAGTCATTGTGATTTTCGTTTGTATCGTTTGCCCTATGTGTTGTTTGGACAATAAATAACTCAGACTTTAAATCTCTAACGAAGACAACTAGCCAGCGTTTGTTGTTTGTGTTAACTGTCTTTTGGATCGCCCATAAGTTCGGGCGAACATAGTGGTCTTCCGAGCCGGATCTAGCGGTTTTCGTGGAAATTGACATTCTGGTTAGGGTAAACTGTGACTTCTAAAACCCGTGCAAAACATTGTTGTGACGCCAAGTGTCAACGTAGTGTCGTTGTACGGACCATCAGGCCAGCGTCCTGCAAACGTTCGAGACTGCCGTGTCAAGTACAAGTCTCCGTCCCTGTGGGAATATCTGGGTCAACGCCTTGGGTTCGCAGAACCAAAGTGCTTCGTCTGTCATCGGAGTTGCCGTGCCAACTCATTGTTTGCGGTAAGAAGTTCTTCGCTTGGGGCATCCATCAAAGTTCAAGATTGCCGATGCCAATCCCGAACTTCCTACCAAGACCGATGCCAATCCCGAGACTCCTGTGGACGTAGTCGCCCTGAAGAAGAGGCGTACGACTCTTCGACGAAAGATCACAGGACACTGTAACCAAATCGAGGCGCTAATCCGCGACAACAAGTCGAGGAACGTAATGAGGGCTATGCTGAAGGAATGCCTAGAAGCCTTCAACGAGACTGAAGCTATAAATGAACAAATCCTCGACTCACTGGACGAGGAAGACGAAGAGGCAGCGAAGGAAGCGGTCCTCCAGGCGAAGTATACTAGTAGGATCACCGAAACGTCGGAAGCGATCCAAGCGTACTGTGTGCAGTTCCCGGACGATGCTTCTCAGCCAGCCGGAGAAAAGCAGATCGTTGCCCCTGGAAGCCGTGTACAATCCGCCGTCGTTGTAGGACCCAACATCCAACAAGGGAGCCGCGCCCCGTCTGTAAGGTGCGAGTCAGTTATCTCAGACAACTCGCACAAATCATCTGATGCTGCGGACATTGTAAGTAATCTATCGCAGCACATCACTAATTCTCTCGCAAAGGCCATTGAAGATGTCTTTAACCGGACGAGACCCCCCAATGCAGAGCCGATCCCAGGAGAAGCCCGTACGCCGAAAGGTCGCGTCTCCGAATGGCTCCACGACCAGGAGTCAATCCCCGAAGCCCCCGATTCCTGGATCGACCTGTACGTTAACGGTGAGGAGCCCCCGAACCAGTCGAGCAAAGATTTCTCCAGGCACCACTCCGCCACAAGTTTGGAACCTTATTCCGGATCAGCATTGGAATGGTTCCAATGGGTTGACCTCTTCAGGTCACTGATCCACCACACCAGGAAGAGCTCAGGAGAGAAGCTGGCGATTCTTCGCCGAAGCCTACGCGGTGACTGCGTCGACATTGTATACGGCCTCTGTGGTGGAGAGAGCGCGTACAAGTCTGCCCTCAGCCGTCTGAAGGACAATTGCGGACGACGGGATATGATGCATGCTGCCCACATCCAGGCAATAGAAAGACTCGAGGTAGGGAAGACCTCAACGACCTTTAAGAGGTTCGCCGAAAAGGTTCGGACCCACCTCTTCGATCTTAGCCGAATTGGCGGCAGCAGCCAACGAGATATAATTGAGAGGGTAACGGCCAAGCTCTCAATTCAAGATCGCCTCGCCTGGAATGAAGGGTGTTCCTCAGGCGCCCACTTCCACGAGTTAGAAAGGTTTGGCGCGTGGCTGTGTTCAAGAGCGGCTGCATATAAAAATGCGTACGACATAGCCGCGGAACAAGACAAGGCTCCAAAGGAGATTGGAGAAGCGGGTGAAAGGACAAACCCACAGCGCATCCGCAGAAACCCCTAAAATATCGAAATCCACCGGCATCCATCCAGAAAGTCTATGGTGACCCGGATGACAGCTTCCGTAGGTTCTGCGATACAGAGTCCTTTGGCACCGAACATTCCAGTGTCCCAGCGCTATCTAAGGAAGACCTAAGAGCGGTTCAGGTTGTCGACCAAGGAACCAAGTGGCTTGATCCGGGATACGAAGTTACCTTACCGTGGCGTGAGGGCGAGCCAAAGCTCAAGAACAACCGGGCAATGGCCGAGCAAAGGTTTGGGGCACTGCAACGCAAGTTCTCCAAGGATTCCGACTACAAGGAAGCCATCGCGAAATACGTTGCCCAGGGGTACGCCCATCAAGTTACCCAGGAGGAAGAGCTGCACCGCCCGGACTAGTATTTCTTACCGCACCATGGGGTGTATAAGAGGTCTGCAAAAGGCAAGAAGTTGAGAGTGGTCTTTGACTCCGCAGCAAAGTGTGACGGGAAATGCCTAAACGACGCTCTACTCCCCGGTCCCGCCTTACAAGCGGATATCCCAACGGTCTTCTTCCGATTCCGTGAATACGAGGTTGCGTTCGCGGCCGATATCGAAGCCATGTTCAGCCGCATCCGACTGACACCCGAAGATGCCCGTTACCACCGGTTCCTGTGGAAGGAGGGCGGCAGTAGGGATTTGGGGGTGTATCAAATTGACCGCCTGGCGTTCGGCGATTGCTGCTCGCCGTTCATAGCAATCCGCACCGTCAGAAGAACTGCCGACGACTTTGGTAGAGATCTCCCGGAAGCAGCGAAAGCAGCGCAAGAAAATCTCTACATGGATAACTACTTGGACAGTAGCGTAACCGAGAGCCACGCAATCGAGAAGATCCAACAAATTACTGAACTCCTGCGTAAAGGCGACTTCCACCTGGGAAAATGGGCGGGCAACACCTCTCATCCTGCGCTCCATTGATGGAGGTAATTCAGTCGACGAAGTATCGGGAAGTGACGAACACGGTTCAAAGATAATCGGGTACTTTGGTTACCTTCGCGAAATGTCCTAACTGCAGGAATTGCCACTTCGCATGCCGTCACCTTTACTCGACGTGGTTTGTTGAAATTTATGGCCGAAGTATTTGACCGAATGGGCTTCTTAGCACCGGTGACGGTCAAGGCCAAAGTTAAGCACCGCGAGTTGGGTATTGGAGGCCTGGATTGGGACGAAGAAATTCCGCTGCACGCATGCCAATGGTGGCAAGAGTGGTTGGTATTGTTGGAGGAGCTCAAACGAGCGGAAATTCCAAGATGTCTCTTTCCGGACGAACCGTCGATTGACCGCGTCGAGCTGCACACATTTGGAGTTGCCTCCCAAGAAGCTGTTGCAGCCGTTGTGTATGTCTGGACCGTCTACCGAGACCGCCGAATCCGGACGAACCTTGTCATGGCGAAGACAAAACTAACAACGATGAAGACCATCTCGGTAGCAAAAGCCGAGTTAAACGCAGCCCTGCTGGGTTCCCGCCTTGCGAACTATGTCCAAAGGGCGTTACGAAGGGTGGTTGACCGTCGAATCTTCTGGACCGACAGTTTGTGCGTACGAAACTGGATCCGAGGTACATCATCCTTTTATAAACCCTTTGTCAGCAATAGGATAGGGGAAATCCAAACCCTAACCCGTCCCGAGGAATGGCGGTATGTTCCTGGTAGTCTCAACAGCAGCGACCTCGCGACGAGGTCTAGTCTTGACATCGACCTGGCCGGTTTGACAGCGTGGTTCAAGGGTCCCGAATTCCTCGGACGAGAAGAAGAAACCTGGCCGAAAGACATTCCTTGGATTGCAATTTCCGAAGAAATCCGGCCTATTTACGAACACCGGTGTCTTGTTTCATCTGGGGTCCCCGTGGACGTCGATTGGGAAAGTGTGAAGCCTGAGGACTGCGCAAGATTCCGAACGCTGAC
>JAHZNP010000177.1:0-111168 GCA_020615345.1 Triops cancriformis | reverse complement strand
TGAACGACTGACCCAAGCCGCAGCAGGGCACGCTTGCCTGTGTGACACAACAACAGTAAGGTCAGAAAAGCACGCCTGTGTAACCTCCAGGGCATAAAAAGCCCGCTCTAGTGTAAAACAAACACTCACTACGAAACTGTCTTATTAAGCTAGGTATGCTATTCTACCTAAAAAGTGCAATTATTTATTATATCCTATAAGAAATTTTTATATATGTAACAATTATAAGGAAAACTCACTGGAAAGAATGTGGCTTAGGAAGAAACGGCTATAGCGTGCACAGAGTTTTGCGCCGGATTCAGATTATTGTTGGGATCAAGCTCAGCTTGGATATTTAGAGATAAATAACCTACGCCTGAAAGTCGCACTGAAGGATAACTTTCTACGTCGAATGAACGTGTACAGAAGATCTGAAAGCTAAAATTCACCAAAAGGGTCGCATGGTGATGAGATTTGTAAATAACTAGGAAACAAAGTTGGGAGTGTAACCCTTCATAATACTGCAAGCTCAATTTTTCTTTCAGAGCTTTTATTTAATAACCAACCCGAAAGTGTACATTACGTTAATAAGCGCATAGTTTTGAACAACGTACAGTGTGTAGCTGTTTGCCAACGCAAGCAAAAAGTGGTAAAAATATATAGCATACTGACTTTTATTGTAACTTTTGCTTCTATATATTTCTTTCCTTGAACCGAACTCGGAACAGTTGCTCCTTAACAACAAATACAACGACGTCGAATTCCAAGTAGGCTATTCGTTTATAGACGCACGCAACCATGTGGCATACAAAGAGGTGTCCAAAAAAAGACACCAGTTTTGGTATAACTCCATTGTAGGCATCACAAGATGAGAAGGTTGATTCCTCAAATAAACGTCTGCTGTACACCTGCAAGATTCAGTAGACATACGAAAGTGTTGTCGTTTTACCAACACTTCCGGTTGTGAACACCTGCAAAAACTCAAACCCATCGCGAGACGGAGGGTATCACAAATCATTGCCGCTGTCAACTTTTCCTGATATCCCTGGAGGCCGTTAACAAACAAAGTCTAAGAATGAAACGGCGAGGTTGACCAAAAAAACTGCACGATTTACTTAATGTGAAAGAACAAAATCTTTGTACGAATACCTGCTTTGAGGAAAACTTCTTGAAAAAAAAAGATGAAGGTCCCAAACAAGCCCCTACCCAGGATTTCGCTACAAAAGTGTTGGAAGCTAGTACACACTACATTTTCTTCAGCGCATAGGAAACTACAAAACTTGAAAACGCTTTTTGTATTCCATACATCAGGCGGTAGGAGTAACAAGTACACCAAAAGTAGCGGTATTGCCCTAATCAAATAAATAAGTTTCCAAGAAAACTTCCTATTGTAAAACAATTTCAACTAAGGTCAATCCTGTTATGGGCCGACTGATACAGTTAAAAGAAACTATGAAAGTGAAAAGAATTACAGTTTTGGCGCTACCGTAAAGGACAGTTATTTTAAAAGATATTTTGTTTACAGGTTTACTGTTACATAACGTATACGTTAACACGTCTCAAATGTATCTTGACGAGTTTTGGAGGGTTAAAAATAGTAGAAAAATAGTGCATTTTCGTAATTGCATGAATTGATTGTCGTGAGGGGCTTGGAGACACGGGGTTGAAGGCGAAGGAATAACCCTTATATATTTTTTATTTTTTCATTGCCTTTTCACTTTTATTATAATTTTTATTACCCTTCTTCCACACGACTTACGATTTCCAGACTGTTAAGAAACTTTTCCCCTTCGAAAACAGCTTGACTTACAGCCGCGTGAGAGAAGAGCTCAATGTTCATATTCAATGTTTGCAGGGTAGTGTTTGTTTACAAAGGACGTATAGAAAACGTGGTAGCAAAAAGACGTTAAAAAGTTTGGGGACGAAACCGTATTAAAATGTTGACACCTAGGGAATGTTTGTTTGCGTAGTGCGTGTACATCACAATTTGTGCCTGCCGTCGTAGCGGTAGGACTTGGGGACTTGGTTTTCTTAAATACTTTGTCTTACGTTTATAAGAGAAAAACGTAGAGAATTCTACTTATTTAACAGTTTATCAGACGGTGGGTCGTGCATCGTAGGTTCTTGCTTTTACTCCCTTTTGAGGAAAGATTACGTGGGATTAATATTGGAGGTGTTGGCGAGAGTGGAAGGCGGAACTGGAGTATGACTAGGACTAGGATATGCAGAGCATGAATGATATGAGCTAAATTCCGTTGTAGGAGAATCAGGACTTGGACTGTCTTCCATTTCTGCCAAATTGCCCAAAGAGTCGTTGCTATTTTCACCAGTATCCGAACTATCGTCTGTCTCGTCTCCTAAAGATGACGATGATGACGGAAACGAGGACGAACGCTTGGGGAGGAACGTTGAAGGATCTTCAGAAGGTGACGGCATTAATTCGAGCTGTTCGCGGCGTTTCACCGACTCTTGACGTCTGGGACTCATCCTAAGATAGACAAGCGTTTGCTTCGTATTCTGATGATTATTGAACTTATTTAAAGCAAACAAACATAAGAAATTCAGTCGGCACCTGAAAGGGAACGGCAACTGCCTGAACTTGGAAAATACGGCTAGAGAACCTTGTTCCTGGCGGCGATTGTGTTTACATTGCTGATGATCGACCCGAAAAAAAAGAGAGAAAAGTTGTTAAGCGACGGAGAGATTAGCGAGTGAAGGTAAATTACTTCTCCTGACGAATCGTCTTCAGCGGAAGTGGGTCCTTCGATGGTTAACTGAACTTGGCAAGACGTAGTGGGACTAACAAGCCGCGCTGGCTCGCGGCGTTTCCTGCGGTGGTCTGTGAAGGATGGCGCGGTATTGAAATGGAGCGAACGTGGGGGGGATCTCGCTTTCGAAACCGGTCGGGATGGCGACGAGGAGGGAGATTTTCGTGAAACAAACCTAAAAATCCAGAGACGGTTAGCGAAAGATGAATTACAATTTCCGTTATGAATGAAAGCATCGTGTCACAGAAAAGCCCGTCCATCTATTGCTTGCAAAAGACATTAAACCTACTCAAAAGTTTTGGCCAATTGAGTGACAAATCCGAAACTAAATGCCGGATTTGAATTCCGTTTTGGGGTGAATTAATACTTTTAAGTCATTGTGAAAGGATTCTACTAACAAAATGCATGTACCAAAAATTTCAAACCAGCTAAGAGCGAACGCTCACGCTGGTGAAAAATAATAAAAAATAATACTTTTAAGCTGCTCTGGTGAACCTTACGATCAAAAGTTTGAGATTACAATAAAAAACTCAAATTGACTCGCTTTTTTACAAATTTACGAAGAAACTTTTAAACAAAATCTCGGCGGTACGCACTAGATATTACGATCCAAAACTCTACTGTCGAGATTGTGTAAGGAAATGCTGAACTGTTTCAGCGAAATCGCTGGCGCCGTTTAGCATGTGATTATCATGTGATCATCATGCGATCACATATTAGCATGTGATCGCACCGTAGTTTTAACGAAGGTTAATTAGTCATGGAAATCTTGATTAGACCTTGATTTGCGGCTAATGACCCACCCACCCTTTTTTCTTTTCTTTGTTGTGATCCTTGTAGCACACGTGCGCCTAGTTCGCTTAATTGTATTTGACACATGTAGCAGTGTTCGGGATCTTTTATTAGATCCGATCAGTTACGATCATTCGACCGGATCTGATCGGATCGGCCTGCTACTATAAAATGGCAGGGATTGGATCTATTTTACTGACGATCTTTTACCGATCAAAATCAGGCCTCCCAGTGGGCGTAACTTCAAACTTCTATCTCTTTTTATTTTAATTTCTTAATAATTGTCGTAATTTTGATAAGTAACAAATATGCTCGGTTCGGGATCCCTCCCCATCCGGTTCTACTTTTTTTCCCTTTTTTTAGAATGTGATCGGACCGAATCGACTGAAGTTGACGAATGATCGACAGTGATCGAAGATCCGCCCAAAGAAAAGATCCCGAACACTGACATGTCGACAAGCGATCGGTTCGGGAGGAATTAAACGGCTTACTTGCGTGTACAGAGGCTTTCGTTGGAAGAGGAGGACGTATTATTGCAATCTGGGCTGATTTGGTGCCTGAGCCGCCGTTTAGGGCTAATGAAAGGTTCCAGAAAGGATCCTCGCCTCAGGCTCCCAGGAGTGGAAGCAACCTCTAGCGTACTAGACTGTAAAACTTCCAGGACGTTCGCTCGTCCATGTAGTTGTTGTAGGTAGGCTTTCCTTTCCCGACGACGGTCGCTTTTGCGTAACGCCCGGTGAGGGGCGATACCGTGCAACTTGGGTTCGGAACTCGGGTAATCATAAAGTCCATCCGAGTCTGTGTAAGGAAGATCCATGCGCTGCGTGAGACCATAACATTGCTTCGAAAACCGTCCCAAGTTCACATTCTTGGCGTCGCTTAGCGGTGACTCACTCCGGGACGAAACAGGACTGCGCTTCCGTTCTTCGTCCACGGCTTCCAGCGAACCACATTTACTTCCCACCGTGGAATGGCCGCCTGTTTCCAGCAACGCAGGAATCGTCAGTATGTCGACTGCAAGCGAGTTTTGATTGAAACCCTTGCTATGGAGCAACTTGGTATCCAAGCTGTCGCTCTTGAGATTCGACATCCTGTGTAAGTTGGTCGTCTTCGAATCCAGACTCCGACTTTTCTGGATATTGAAAGGTTTGTCCGTCAAACCGCAGTTGTCCAGGACCTGGAGCAGATCCTTATTACTGTCCGTGGTTTTGCGTTCAATCATGAGTGATTCTAACTCCTTGGCACTTTTGACTTCTCCGGAATCGATTTTCTCGTGAATGGGGTCAATACCGATGCCTTCATCGTTGGAATCGTTCTCCACGGTCGATTCATGCTCCACTGGCTCCACCATTGTAGGATCGTCAGTGATTTCCGAATCAGAGTGTGGTTGTAGGAGGTGGCGCAGATTGGTCAACTGAGACGGTAAAACTTTGTGACACAAATTGGCCGGCGAATCAGGTGGCGAGCTCGACTCAAGACTGGGAGAAAGCGCTCGTATGGCCTGTAGGCGTCGCTGGTGTCGTAAGGTGAGCGGGTGTATCAGGTCCTCCGACTCGCACAACGTTTTTGAAGAACCACAAGGGGAGGGACCGGGACTGGCCATCGAACTGTACCCAGACGAACTGAGATTCGACTCCGAAGCCGCCATTTCGACAGGTCGATTCCCCAAGTACGCATAAGGGCTTAGGTAGCACATGGTATTATTGACAGGCATAGTATTCGGTCCTCCTAACATTGTCGACGGTTCGGTATCCGATTCTACTTCAGAAAGATTGGACGTAATGGTGATTAATGGCGGTGCCGTGGGTAAATCTAGCGAGCTGGATTTATCTAAAATTTCCCTTAATAACCGACGTGAAGGTCCTCCTGACTCCAACAAAGTCCCTGATTCGAATCCCAGGGACTTCCTCGGTAATCTGTTCGGCTCTAGGGAGGCGAATTCCATCGAAGCTACTTTCTTCACAGGCGGCGAGCCGATATTTATTTTATCCCAGGAAATGGTCGCTTTGGATGGAATTTCCACCCTCGGACTGACCCCAGCTGGTTCTATGACGTCAATGTCCGGTACGACCATTTCGGGAATCGTCTCCTTGGGAATCGCAGGAGGAATATCGGACGTATCTTCTTCCACGGTGATGATAGGAATGATTGGAATATGGACCAACGGCGGGGGCCTGGGTTCGTGGAAGCGCGAAAAGTTTGAATCCAGAATGATCAGGGGCGGCGGTTTATGTTTAGGCGAAAATAGCGAGATCGGCGATGGAGGAATGCTGCTGGCGGGAGTTGGCGAAATTTCTTCGTCGGGCTCATCCGATATGTTGATCAGAATCTGGTGGATCGCTCGAGGTTGGGCGGTACATTGCACAGTAGTACTTTCAGAACGAGAGGAACTGGAACTGCTTTCGTCGCCATCGCTCCGCGCGCCCATATGTAGGGCTTGCTGGCGCCGCAAAGTAGGTACCGGCGTGTGGGCGGGGCTTGGTAACGGTGTTGGTACTTCATGAATGGGGCTGAGCCAGTTACCATAAGACTGGGAGGGCGGTTCAAGCCGCATGTACGAAGTATTATTTCCCATGTCATTGACAGTCAGACTATTGCTTCGAGCCGTTCGTTGCAAGTTGGAAGGATCAAATACTGGCCCCTGAACGCTAAGAGCGGGACCGTTGTCAAATTGCGTGGTGCTGACCTGCTCGACTGGGTTACTCGAGGGAGTTCCAGGCGTTGAAAGCGGCGTGGGGTAACAGGACGAATTTCCTCCATCGAGGTCCGACTCAATTTGGGGGCTAGAGGGCGTGGAAGGCGTCCGGTGCTGACCCATGCCCGCTGATAAGCCTCGTAGCATGGATAATAGCGAATCGGCCGAAGATGCCTTGGTGCCCAGATTCCTGCTCGCTTGATGAATGGTCAGCGTACTGGGCGTGGCTGATTTACCGGTTACGGGCAGCCGCAACGATTTGAGTCGGCGACTGGTGACTGGAGTGGGCGTTTCGGAGCTAGAAAGCTCGGGAGTTTCTGCATTTTCTAGGTCGCTGGCAGAACCTTGAGTGCTCGATGTACTGTTGGGTGATTTCCATGCACGACGGCCCGCCCATGGCCTCGAGCGATGACGCTTGTGGTACCCGCCCGTGGGGTTGATTTCTGCAGTGACTTGTAGAGTCACTCCAGTCGAGCCGTCCTTGTCTTTATTGGCGTCATCGGCTCCGCTAAGGTCCGAATTGGAGCTGTCGATCTCAGCGGCTACCAAACTTAGCATTCGGGCGAAAGTGACTTTCTTCTCGTTCTTGCCAAAACTGGTCTCGAGTTGGGCCATGCTGTCAGTATCCGAATTCTCGTCCGAAAGGGTTCGCTTCGGTCCTTCGCGTCCTTCGTGGAGATAGTCCATGGAAATCTGATTGCTTTCGGGTTTCGGGATCCGAGAAGCTACGAGTCGTTGTAATAGCTGATGTCGTTCGGCTTCACGACGCTGGGCCGTAGCTACGTCGTTATCTGAGCCGCGTTTGCCAGGCGATGGTGATCCTAGAAAAGTTTTAGTTGTTTATTTTCTTCAGATTTTTTAAGTTGCCCAAGCTGTAACCTACTTCGTGTGATGCGAAAGAGATCGTCAAGACTGAAAGTTCGCCCGCTACGAGACGTGTTTTGCTGAGTGTTACTGTACGCGGAAGGACTAATGGCGGAAGACAAGCTAAGCAACGACGGCTTACGGAAATTCAAGCGGCTGAGAAGCGTACGCGTAGGGGCAGAGAGAGATGCGCCATTGCCAGGTAATAGAGGACTTGAAGGCCGACTAGACATAGCCGTCCCCGGTCCTTGTGCCAAAATTGGCTCGATGCTTGCCCGATGGGCGGCGCTGAACCCTCTTCGCCATCCAGTAGGCGAAATTTCTTTGTGAAGAAAAGAATAATTAATTTATTTATTTTTCCCAACTATTGCTACGCTATTGACTAAGGCTATGGTGTACCTAACTGTGGTATAGAGGAATCACGTGCTAAACGGCGTCAGCGATTTTGCCAAAACTACTAATACTTCCAAGTGGCTAGTGAAACTTGCTACTGAATGTTGGACATCGCTATTCTAAAAACAAGTTGAAATTTGACTCGCATTTTACGAATTTACGAAAAACTTTTTAAAGAAAATCTCGACGACGAGCTCAAGATATTACGATCTAAAACTTTACTGTCGAGATCGTTTAAGGAAATATTGAGCAGTTTTGGCGAAATCGCTGACATCGTTTAGCATGTGATTTCGCTATACCACGGTTAGGTGCGCCGTAGCCTTCAGAAGTCCTAGTTGCTTAATATACTATTTTGGTATCAACTAACGCTTAATATATCTATCAGTTTATAAGTAATCTGGAACGATCTTTCATTTGGGCCAAACATTATAGTGATTGGTGTGTCCACCGGGAGATGGCCTACGTAGCATAGTAACTATTAGCACAAAGCTCTCGACGTTAAGAAGCAAATACGTGTTCTGTCAGGTACACTGGCTAATTTCTAACTCGCGGGCCATTTTAATATTCTGCTTCCATCTCAATACTTACGTTTCTGACGGTCGAGTTCTTCTGTAACAAATCGTTCCAGCTTCTCTGGAAAATGACGCCTGATGCACCATACCAGGCCAATGAGAACCAAGACCACCGCCATGGTGATTAACCCCAGCCAGAAAGGCTCCTCAAGCATTCGCTGCGACAATGGCTTGTACGGAATGTGAAGCCAACGCGTTTCACAGCGCGGTCCTACGCATAATAGCACATTAGCTATATTTTAGTAAAAATGAAAGCCAGAGGAACGCCGAATGCTCTCTCTCGTATGCAGTCAAAACGCCCAACGTCACTTGCCTCTCCACCATGCGTGGCAGCGACACTGGAACCCGTCAGGCGTGAGCAAGCAATCTCCGTTGTTCTGACAAGGTTTTTCATCACACGGCGTGGTAGGCATGTCACAGTGCTTGCCGGCAAATCCAGGCTCACAGGAGCAGACATAACTCGAATCCGTGAGCTCACACGTCCCGTGAACACAAGGCTGACGATCACATAAAGTAAGCGTGCAAAACATGCCTGCCAAATCCACAAAGAAAATGAAAGACCCAACCGTCACCAAAACTCGTCACATGGGCTGATCCGAATGTACCCGAAAAATGTTCTCTCGTACTACCGACCGGAAAATGAAGCACGGTCGAAGCTGCTCTAATAATTCACCTTAAAAATTACTTGCTACGTGGAAAGAAAGTAACGTAGAAAGTAATTATTTTTTTATGAAATAAAAAAAAATACTTTCTACGTACAACATCTAACCTTCTCTCCGACATTCTGATTTTATAATGCTGAAGATAAGAGAATGCCCAAATACAGAAAAAAATGCCTACTAACCCCGCCCCCCCCCCCTGAAATGAAATCTTGGGACAGCCCAGTCTACGTAGGCATTAAAAGAAATATTATCATTTTAAGTAATTACCATTTTAAATAATTACCATTTTAAATATAATTACCATTTTAAATTATTACCGTTTAAACATAACCACTTTTAAGTATAACTATTTTTACATATAACCATTTAAATATGCAATTTCTAAATACGACGAACTTAAAGCTGCCTATCTTCAAGCGATGTAAGCAGAAACGATCGAACGAGGTATATAGTTTTCCCCCAAGTCAACTGAGAGCCCTGTTTCGGGATCATTCAGATCAGATCGTGTGTGCCAGATGCTTCGAAGATTCGAACCTGTCCAGTAGCCGCTGCAATTGCAGTAATGAAAATCTGTACCAACTACGGTCACGCAATCTCCGTTGTTTTGGCAGAAATTGGGCGTACAACCATCCACGCCTACCAGTCCATTTGATACATTCATCTTGAAATGAAAGTCAGGATCTACGCAATCAAATGGAAATTGAAAACAATTTTTTTTAATTTAAAGAAAAAAATCGTAAAATCTCGTCGCTTTAGGGATAAGAGATATGAGTTATTTGTTTGTAATACCTTCTGAGACTTGAACGATAATACTTGGCATGGTTGAAGCCGTTGAATCAATAGCGTAGTCGAGCATCAAACTATTGAATTCTGAATAATAAGTGATATTCTCTTGCACAGGATTTTCTTTTCTATCAGTGTCTGCGTCTTTTAAATCCCCCCAGCAGAAAAGAGCTGGGAAAGAAGAAATATTCAAAGCCGGGTCCCATATCCGTAAGTTATTGTTGTTTTTCATTCTGGAGCAGGTTCGGTCTTCTTCTGCTGCTGTTTCAGCTCCTTCAGAAGATTGATAGACATTCCGTAAACGCAGGTGAATGATATAACCCGGTTGGGTATAAAACCGGTGCAGTAATCTCGTTGATGCCGGAGGCGGCAAAGGGTAATTGATGGCGTGCAGCTGCGTACCCGTTGAACCCGGTACCAGTTCAACATTGCTTCGGATCTCATAGGGTGCTGCGACTGTAGAACGCGGAATAGGTAAATGTTAGTTAAATAGCCTTTTATCTGAAATATGCGTGTTACGGTTCGTTTTAGTACACAACACAGTTGCCGTGGAGTTTGGAGGTAAAAAAAGAATGGACGAAAAGAAAAAAAAGGAAATGAGAAATAAATGGTGATTAACTTACTGAACTGATACAGAGCACGGAAGCCCCGGCCACGGAATCCTTGCGTGGTATGATACCTGACCGTCAAGTGGTTACTATGGGACAGAAAATGGCGTGTATGAGCTGGGTTAGTTGTCCCGCAAAGCCGGAGCCAAGTTCGATTGCCGGCCAGGTTGGAATTGTGGTCTGCGATGTGGATCTGAACCCATTCCTCACGACAACGACTTTTGGAATCAGGACCCACGCCGAGATCCAGGTCAAAGATCTGCAGCCATACACGGAAGCCCTCTAAGAAACACGGAAAGACGATTGTCAAACCTTAGGTAACAGTCAAGAAGTTGGAGAGCTTCTTCTACTTCTGTTCTGGACACTTCTAAAGAAGTCTCCAGAAGTCTCTAGAACAGAAGGATGAGGGAGAAGAGCGCGAATCGAGTTTCTACGGTTTTTCTCTCATTAGAGAAAGGGATTTCGTTGAATTAAAGAGAGAAATTAAGGTAAAATCCTTTCCTGTTTAGTTTGCTTTCTGAATATTTCGTAGAAAGGAATACGATTCGATTTACGCGAATACACTTTTACATTTAATTAATAATTTTTCGTCTTGGAAATTCAACTGCATAGAAAATGTCACTGCAATGCCATATTACGTCGACAAGGTTAATATCTGTAGTTAACATTAATATTAATAGTTTGTAATTATTTCTCTCCGAACCGAACTACCCCAACACCATTTCATGTTTTCCATTCATAAAAACCAAAATCTAAATTATTAGTTGATAAATTTAAAGGAACTACCTATAATGTCTGTAAAAGTTCTCTTTCTTTCCCTCCCATAAAAAGTATTAATAAAGATTTTTTTCAATAAATGAAAAACCATCAATAGGCTATGCATACGATGACTCCGAATGCATTTAAAACTACTTTGTAATATTATGGTAGATTATATTTCCGACTATATCCCAACAATATTTCGAGCTATTTTGTGGCCGTAAGTTCATGATTCATCAAAAACTCTTTTCTATTTTTACTAAATGCAACCTCTTTTAGGAACCTAACAAAGAATTTAATAGAAAATACTATTTGTTTCAATAAAACTAACCAGCGGGACCATTAACCGCGTAAGTGGACAGATTACGGTAATGTTACAGTGAATAAGTACTCGCGTTGCCTCGCTATTACGTCACGCGATACAAAGACGCAGGTCGTAGGTGTGTTACCTGGTGCTCGTAGTTTGTACGAGCAGTCCATATTCGGAAGATTTGAGTTAGGGTAATTGGGTGTCTGAATTTTGCCTTCGCTACGGTCTAAAATAACTTCTGGACATCCCACGAGATCAACCGTTGTCCAGGACGCGCTAAATCCTTGGCCAGAGACGGAATAATCCGAATGAAATGTTACCCACAGCTGATCCGTCTCCGAGACAAAATCCAACCTAATTTTAAAGGATCGCAAAATCACCCCATCTCACTCTCTGAGTTCTCCACCAGATCACGATGAACGATTCTCACTTTTGTAGGTTGGTTTCGTGCCCACAGAATCTTCTCATGGGTCCTTGGGGCGCGGCTTGAAGCCCGATATAATCGTACAGGCAATCGTCCTGGTACTCCAAATCCAAGTGATGGAAATGGAAGAGTATTCGAGATGAAAAGTTATGGTTCGGGACGAAAGGTCGTTGGATGACAACTTGGTAGTGCTGATTGTTGGGATAAAAATCCGGAAACGCGGGCGAACTCATTTCGCCATTAGCTTTTTGAACTTTCGGGTGAAATACAGGGCTGCTTTCAATCCCGTGGCTGTTAAGACCTGTAAAGAAACGGTACAAGCACACCCCAGCAATTAACGTGATGTACTGCGGCTGCTATAGTAATGGTCGATATTTTTCCTTCTTTCGTCTTTTCCCAATAGCGGACTCAGAAGACGCTTAACACAAATACACCGAAAAAGGGAACATAGAAGAGAAAAAAAGTGCTAAGAGCAATTCAGGAATTGGGTGTTGTTGCCTGGGTATCGGAACTACAAAAAAAGTGATATAAAACTGAACGAAAGAACATCGAAATTTCCTTTTCTTTCTTTTGCTTATCCTTTTGTTGCGCGAGCGAGTATTTAGAACAACAAAAGTAAAAAGGTGAAGAAATTTAAGGAAGCTTTCTGAAAAATGGGAAAGAGGATGTTTGCTACCTTTCATTACTTACTATTGGCTTAATCATGTTAATGATATTGCGTGCACATGCGGAAAATGTTACCTTGCAAGTTCTTTTGGCATAAATAGCCTCCTAGCGCTTTACAGGAATGCCACTGAAAAGCCGAATTAGCTCCTTCGGTAGGTTCGAAGCCCAAGCATCCGTCCAAACCAGGACCTGTTTAATTTAATAAGACATCCGAGTTATTGATGCAGAAAGTTCGGGTCCCACGAAGGTGAATGGAAAAGTATACCCACTTGGCGTGTATACGAAAAAATTATTGAGCAATACGTTGATATTTTTTCGTATTTGTTTCATTACAATAAAGTTATTACGTGGTAACATTAAATACAGATCCTTGAAAGTGACTTACAAGTCACGTTCTAGTTTAACTCATTGTTTCACGTTCTAATCATTGTGGAACTTCTCAACATGATTTCTATAAGTTTTGATTCTGCGATGCATTGCAATATGCCCCGATTTTCCAACACCAAATCATAAGGATCGCTGAATAAAAACAAGTTTCTCCACTTCTTCATATAGATGATACAGATATATAACTGCATGAGGCTTGAATTCCCTGTTACTACAGTACTGCACTAGCTGGTTCACAAAAACTATTTTGCTTTTCTTTAAGGCTACGGTGCTACCTAACCGTGATATAAGGAAATTATATGCTAACCAGCGTCAGCTATTTTGCCAAAACTACTCATTATTTTATTTAACAATCTCGACAGTAAAGTTTTGAATTGTAATGTCTAGTGCAAATCGTCAATTACTTTCTTTTAAAATATCTGCACAAATTTGTAACACGAGTCAATTTATTTATCTTTTTTAAAAAAAATGCAATTTCAAACATTTGATCAGCATGTTCAATGCAGCCGCTTAGAAGTATTCGTTTATCGAAAACGGCCCTGAAATCCGACATTAGTTCTGGAGTTGTCACCTAGGAAGTTTAAGAAACTATTTGGGGGATAAATTCAAAAACTAACCGACGGATTTGAATTCTATTCTCGCCAACAAGTTAGGTAAACCGGTGCTTTAGATTACCTAGGGGCCCTATATTTGAAAATGCTTGTTTACTATGTAGTTTACTAGCGTTAGAAATGTCCCCCCAAATCGGCACAGCGATCGTCGAGTTCTTTCTAACCTAACGCCAAAAACGTGAGAGAAAAAAGCACAAGATGCAAACTAACATTAAAAGTTTTCATTTAAAAGATGAATCTTCGTCCGTGATATTCTCATTAATATAATAAACTTTACGTAAGCATTACAACCAATGATCAATTTAATTACGTCCTACTGCACATCTGCGCTGCAGCATTAACACTGGAGCGATCATAAAAAGAAACATTTACGTGTCTTTCTATAAAAAAAATCGGTCCCAATTGACAGTAAATTCCTTTTAAATGACTCCGATTAATCACCGTGAACGTTAACCGTGTCCGTGCATCGTCATATGTTCACACCGTCAGTGAACAGAGTAAAAAAAATTGCTCCGAGTTCCCCGTAACTTAAGAATTAATGGTGAAAAGTTCCCAGTCTAGTCGTCTTCCTTTATTCGCTAATAAATATAAATTACCTCTACTTTTATGCACCCTCGTATTGCGACAGTAACTCTTTCGAGATTTTCTTTTTCAAAGCGAAACAAACCCAGCGTACAAGAAAAGTAGGCTTTAACAGAGTGCAGTTATTGAATTTAGAGCGTTTTTCTTACCTGGCGCTGGCGTAGCAAACTGAGAGATACTGATCCAATAAAAGGGAGTGGCGTTAAATTCCTCGAGCACGATCTTGGAACTAAGGAAATTGGCCTCTTCCGGAGTGTTGAGTTGAGCCAAATCAGCCTGTTGGAACGTAGAAGTTAAAGGTGACAGAAACGTAGAAAAACAGGTGTATATCTTACGAAATGTAGTAAATTGGAAGAGAGACAGTGTTTGCATATATACCTGGAATCCTCGGCAAACATCGCGAGCTGTTTGGTACGTCACTTCAGGGTAAGTGATGATCAAGTAGCAAGAGTTGTTGAAAATGTGATGGCGTGGATCCGAGCACGAAAAAGTTGCTAGAGGGGTTGCATACAAAAATCAATAACTTTTTAGTATCGAGCCTTTTTTTTCCCCCTGTCCTGAAAATATTCCACATTTAGTAAATGTGGCGAATGTCAAGGATCAGACCGTAAAAAATACACCCAAGAAATTTCAGTAATATTGATCGGTTTACACGCGAAACATGTTGTCTACCTCGTTCAATTGAAGCAGTCACCTCGTAACCTGACGCCACGTATGAGGCGTCTGATTTGAAGCGTAATTCCGAGCGATTCGACCGACTTTGGTGCCGAAGCAATTTGAGTCGCGCGTTCCAATTGCCACAACGTCGAAGCATTGGCTCCAATTCTTCAGCTTTGTCTTTGGCTTCCCAGAACTCCAGGTAGTCGTAATTGCACCTGCAAATATGCATAAGCTGATCAACAAATTACGAAAACTCGAGTAATGAAATTTCTTCGCTTGGCGAAGGTTGCGCAAAGAATTACTGCCAAGAAAGATTTCCCAACCCCTTCTATGCAAATTTCGTCAATGGATAGCCTTAAGCCAATTCCACATCACGCTGAAAGTGCTGAAAGCTTTTGTGGGGTGGCAAACGCGATAGCGGTTCAATGCGCTCTTCGCTTTAGGGACATTAGTCGGAACGGAATGGAATAATAAGCTAAATATGGGGAGAGGGGTGTTAAAGCTCGCGTGAGATGGAAAGACAGTCAAGAAGGGTCAAGTAGTTACGTTATTCTAGGAGAAATGGTCCGAAGAGCCGTAATAACCCTAAAAGATGGGAATTTCCCGGTAAGAATTGGTTGGTTTGGTGTGGAAAGGGCCAAATCGATCAAGTCGGCTCATATTGTTCGTGACAAATGGTATTGCTGCACAACAGCTTGAACCATGCAAGAAACTTCTAGCTGTCTGGGTCAGTAAAAGCACAGAAAGTGCTCGAATTTTCGTGTTCTGGACCATTTGCCTATTTATTTTTCTCCCAAAAGCACAAGCTTTTGTGCCTCTTTATGGAGCGAAATGATAGAGGCCCATAATTAAATCCATGAATATAATTTTATTTCGATTTTATTTGATTTCAATTTTATTTTATTTCGATTTTATTTTATTTCAATTTTATTACGATTTGATTTGATTTCAGTTTTACTTCAATATGATTTGATTTCAGTTTGATTTCAGTTTGATTCATTTCACTTCATCGCGGTTCATTTTTTAAAATTTATTTTCTTATGGCGTGAGATTAGCTCGTTGCCACCGTGCGGTTCATTTGATTTCGTTTCATTATACCCAAAGTTGTTAACGCCCAGCTGCAAGGATGTAATTTTGGCACTGGAGGGGTTAAAAAGATGTGGGGGTAATATTTTGGCTTCAAATAGCTAGGCTCCTTTCTCATTTCATCTTTAACAAGTGGGGAGCACCTGTCGAGGCATTTCCAGAAAGTCGGGAGAAGCATTTTCTTGTTGCAAGTCTGGCACATAGAATAAAATATTACCAAAGTTTTGTTGTGTCCTTAAAAAGAGCGGGTGATTTCTAGCGTAAGCTTGAAAATTCGTGAAAACAGGGGAAATTGCCAGCGTTGGCACCCCATTTTCTTGTCTAGCCCACAGTTTGCCCTCTGTCTTATGAAAAGAACCCAAAACAGCGTGAAACATTAAGGAAGCTTATGTTTGCTTCCTCTAGTTTTATTTTTGTCATAACGGCTAGATAACCGGTTTGAATTACTTCACGGCTCTGTAACACGTTGTTGGCCAAGCGCTTAATTTTGTTGCACGAAATTACGCTTTTGTGAAAACACGCGACAAGTTCTGACGACTTGCCTACATTTCACGCGAATTCAGAAGCAGTGTGGTAGTGTCAAGTTGAATACGTTGTTGCTAACAGCTGATTTGTTCACGGACACATTGTCCACATATATACACGATGTCCACACTTTCAAACCTGGGTAAAGTACCCCAAATTGCGCAAAAATGGTTTTAGTAAGTGTAACGGAATACCTTCGAGAGAAAATTAACTTAAAAAGTAGAATAGTCAAAGATGAGAATCATAATTCAAAATATGCCCGTACTGTAAAGTTAAAACTGACTTTTTTCCAATTTGTAGCACTCGTTTGCAGATGAACTAATAAAATGATTGTACGCTTAACCCTGTAAACTGATATAACTGAATCTTGTCTACACTTATCGCTCGAGGTAAGCTGGTTAGTGAAGTTATAATTAGTATCAGAGTTCAAAACGGCTTTATTCGTGATTGCTGCCACCAAACCATTTTAACATTCAAGACCTCAGTGAACTGGTTGAAAAGAAAATCTTAACGACGTGAGCTCAGCTCGTGGCCACGAAAAATTTTCGCGTACAGGAGCGAAAAATTAAGCGATGTAGTTGATCTGGATTTCGCTTCTGTCGAAGGCAAAAGGGACGCAATTTTTGTGCCCTGTAATCTACAGCTGCATGCAATGTGCAACTGAATACACACGATACGCATCGATGGTACTAAGAAGTAACGTTCTTGCCAGGAAAGATGTAAGAAATATACCTAAGGACTTTTTAATGAATAAAATTACATTAACGTCAGGCTTGGTTCTTTTTTCTTACGCGTCTTTGTTTAATTATATGTGCCTTTTCTACATTTCAAACTCTTAGGCGCTTTAGATTGGTAAAGTAGACCTTTTGATAAGAAATTTCTGGTAATTGACGAAAAAATTTCAAGAGCACTGATGTACGGGATAAAGCGAGACACGTTAAAAAGAAACTTAATTTTCATTGCTTTTTACTGAAAATAACTTAAGACATTACTGTTTTGAAATGCACAGGAAGAAACAGAAATTCCAACGTCAAAGGTAAGAACGTGTAAATTACCAAACGTATGAATTGCACATGACTGAACTGTAATAAAATAAAAAGTATTTTTTTCTCCAACTATTTTAAATACTAGCATCCAGACACCATTAGAAAATTAATTTTAATGCCAATTTTGTTCACTTTCACTGTTAGTTGACTTGTTAGGAAAGGAGAAAAAATTCCATTTATTACCTTCATTCTTCTACACAGTATGGCCTCGACTTTATTGGCCATGTGAACCCGGGGTCAACCTGCAATTCCGTTCTTCAAAGTAGTAAAGTCGTCTTTACAGTCATTGAAGCAATGGACAGTCTAATTCCATCTATTCTTCTCGTATCCCGTAAGATATGGACAGCTAAACTAAAGGTCTATTTTGTACAGAATGCCCAACAGCTTAACAAAGGTCACGTAGTTTTGGTTAACTGAACTGTACTTAAGTTTGAGAGAACTGGCTGACTTGATTTAACTTGTACCCACGGTTCATACCTCGGATTTTGGGTTCCGGATGGGGGTGGGTGACTGATATTTAATTTAGGGGGAATGCTATGCCTTTAATAGGGTTTTAGGGCGATTAAAGAACTTCCTGCAATACCCGCCACTCTAAAAAAAAAGTCCCGCTATGCCTCTTGGATTAGTGGAATGCTTGGAACACTTTTCTAATTTTTTTATTTTGTCTTGACTTTAGTACGAACGAATTATGTGGAATTAACTTGAAACGAGGGACTTCACTTAAAAAATGCTTTAAGAATTTCTGCAAAGTAATGTCATTACGTATAAGAAACAGCTATAATTGGTCAATGTGTTAAAAGTTATACGCTCCTATGTAATTACTGTTTATCTTTGAAATGAAACAAGGATCAACAAAGAGCAAATGCTCACACTGGTAAATACAATTTAAAAAAACAGACTATAAGAAAGCATGGAAACTGAACTTATATCTCCTTTAAAAATTTGGTCCTATTTTGCCCTCTTTCTGTCCTAAACAATGCCATCCATAGCTCTGATAAAAAAACTACATTGGATTCCTTACATTTTGACGTCAGAAACCTTGGAGTGATTTGATCTCCCCTGTTATGAAAAATGTCAATTTAAATTAATCTGCCTTAAAAAAAGTGTAATTTACTTTGACTTGTAAGCTAACTTGAGTTGAAATTAATTTGCTTTGTTACTTTACATTTAGAATCTATGTGTACAGTTAGACTTCAAACTCTAATATTTCAAATGTATTCAAACTGAATGGACTTGAAAAAAATAGTCGTGAGCTTAAATCAATTTCATTTGCATTTCCCCTGAATTTCCTCAGAAATGATACCCAGTGATGAACGCTTTATTTTTTCTACCACTTCTAAAACTGTGCTTTTATAACGCACTACTAGACGAAGCGCTAGGATTCCAAAACTTCTGATAATCATAACTTGCAAAAGAATAGCGATTGCACACATGTTTGTAATTCACTTAGTAATAGTGAGAAAATTAAACAAGGGCCGCTAGCTTTTCCCATCCGAATTAGACAAGCAGCCATTTTAGTTCCCGAAGCTTTCCTTGATTGATTGGGTTCTGTTTACATGCCCTTTTGAAACTGCGCCGTTACTCTATTAACCATTCGGTACATAGTAACAATAAAACTCTTGAGTGCTTTGAGTCTTGTCACCTTTCCTTCAAAACTTAAATGTTATCACGAATTACCAGTCAGCTGAAGTGTCTGTCCGTAAAACAGGTCCCACATCTTAAATCTATCTCTATATAATCCGGATTACTTCCTTTGTGATTATAGATAATTCATTCATAGAAAGCTGGGACAATGAATAAGATTTCCAGAGCCATAGCTAGAATTTTATCTCAGGGGTGATTTTCTCGACCTTTCCCGATTGTACAACCTTCTTCAATTATCACTTTTACAAAAAAATAAGGGAGGCAGGGGGAGTTCGAACCTCCTAACCCCCTTGGTATACCCTTCTGTACAGTATTGTGTATAAGTGTGCCACTGATTGATCCCCGGTTCAGCAATTGCAAAACCAGAAACTTCCACTACCAGCTGCGCCTCTGCGCAGTTCCGTGTCGCCATCGAACTACGTCGAAAAAAGTTCACTCAACTAATTTAGCGAAGCGGGCGAGTCTAGATATTGATAACATGCTCTTTGCGGAATCAATCAACCAACTCCCAGACAGTAAGCTACCCAGCCCAGAAGGGAAGGTCCATGAATATTTAATAAGGGACGCTGGTAGTCTCGCTAAAAAAAAAATATAAAAAAATAATAAAAAGGCGAGTAGCGTTGCTGGGAAAAACTCCTACCGTGCGTAATTAAGCACTTTAAGAAGTTTTGACAAGCCACACTTACTGTTCGTGGTATTCGAGGTCGAAATGGTGGAAGTTGTAGACGATCAAGTACCCAGATGGCGCTACGACTTGAACAAAGCAGCTGGTACCGGACGGATAGCTTTCAGGATAATTAGGACTCCGGAGTTGTATTGTTGGTTGTTGTCGAGTTAACTCATGGGTAATATTGCAAGAAAATGGGCTCGTGTTCCTTCCTGGCCCACCTAAAAGGCAAACAAAATTCCCAAGTCAATCTACAGAAATTAGATCAAAGCATGCCATTGACTTTCAGACTTTCATCTTTTCCCTGCTCCTACATTCTATGTCTGTCAAGCAAAAAGTTCCATTTTTGTTGCATTCTCCTATGCTTTTCTTCCCCAACTTGAAAAGAATCTCATGTCTGTTGATTCACTTTTTTCTCTCCTTTGTACTGTGATTCTCTCACTCCGTCGCGAATTCTTGAGCGACTAACGGGTTCCTGGCTCAAGTGCCAGTTCATCGCTTATTCAAGCTCAGATTTTCTTCGTACAAAGTTAATGTTTCGCTGTAAAAACCCGAGCAATGATTTTTTGAAAGAAAGAAAGATTAAGCAGTTACGTACTTGGTAATACCGGCTTTTGACACAGGAACGCGTTTAAAGCTTGGCAATTCCGGTCATTCCAGTACAAACTGTTCGTCGTGAGGTACTGGCCGCGGTACGGAGTGCGGAATGTTTGTCTCATCTCCAAACAATCTTGACCTTCATTGTCTCCGTCGTCGCTGGGTTGGGCGTTATAGAAGCGATATTTCTCCCAGCCTGGGAACCAATCTAAATTTTTGAAGAGTTTCAATTTTCGGATAGTCGGCGTACATAAAAGCATTGTCATATGGCGAGGAGCGTCGATCAGTTTGCCTGGCGGGCATCTATCAGCATCAGCAAAACCTGCTAAATCCATCTTCATTTCCTCTCGCCGACCAAAAAAAAAACCCATCGTAGCTGTGGTTACAAAAGCTTTGAGAAAATGATAATCAAGGAGTTTATGAAGCATTCGTCGAAACGGAGTCCCAGGCTTTGTCTGTTTTGGGTTGTTTGCCAACAGACCAACAGATTTTCACTAGAACGAGACGTAAGTAAACATGGAAGTCATAGTCTTACGTGAGTAAGTCCAAGTTTGTCCGCTCGTCCACTCAAACACGGTTTCTTGACGACGGTCCGTACCTCCAAGCCAGTACCCGGCGTTCACGTCATAATGAGCACTGTGAAAAAAAGTGTGAGAAAAAATTCTTTGAGAGTCGTTTCAAGTCGGAACGTGTTTTGTAGCTGTGCAAGTTAAAATATGGTTCTGGTGCTAACCCACAACTTTACAAAATTCCTATCCCTACTTTAGTTTCACGTCCTTATTATAACACCACTTTTACTCCCTCATGGACCTTTCGTTTTCTAGTAGATCTATACGAAGGCTACAAGCGAATTCGATAGTCTTGTAACACAAATGATCTAATGATCAGTAACGACCAGTAAGTATAAAGGAAATATAATCTTGCCTATTAGTGAAGCATTACATAATCTGACTATCGTTACGTCAGCCATGGGGTGTTCTCAAGTCACAATAAACTTTGATCTGAATTAGGCTGTGTTTCTACTGCTAACCTGATACGCGTGTTGAGTTAGCCTAATACAAACACCTATTTCCATTGGTACATAAAATAAGTAATACGACTATTATAGACTTTTTTAGAATAATTTATTCGGCCTAATTTATTCGTTATATTATCGAAAAAAATGTGTAGTCTCACTTCATGGCCAACGTCGACTATTGTCGACTTTGGCCATGATGTGAGACTAGAAGTCTTTTTTTTATTGATCTTCACTAGTGTAGGCCTAAGCCTCGTCATCGGTTTTACAATACACTAAGAGTTAATTTCACTAGTTTTCACACATACAATGAACAAATCTTTTTATCAGACTGTATTATGTATTATAATAGCTAATATCACGCGAGAGCAGGTCGCGAACAAAGACAACTGAAACTCTAACTTATCCAAAGAGAAACAGAATACACAGTTAGTCATAGACGTAAAAGTAGGTATTCACACAAGTTACGTTAATAATAACTTTAGTTTACAATACACAACTCAATGTCAATGTGGAACGTGTCAGTATTTCATTAAACAATCTCGACAGTAAAGTTCTGAATTGTAATACCTAGTGCACATCTTCGTTATTTTTTAAAAACTTTTTTAGTCAGTTTGTAAAAAAAGGGAATCAATTTCAGCTTTTTAAATAAAAAGCATTTTAAATATATGACCCCAAGGTACACTAAAGCACCGTTTACCTAATGTATAGACGAAAATGGAGTTCAAATCCATTGGTTAGTTTCGGATGTATTACCTAAATAGTTTTCTGACACTTCCTAGGTAACAACTCCAAAACTAAATGTCGGATTTGAATGCCGTTTTCGTTCAACGAATACTTTCAAGTGGCTCTAGTAAACCTTGCGCGATTGGATGTCGGAAAACGCTTATCTGGGGAAAAGTTGAAATATGACTCGCTTTTTATAAATTTTATGAAGAACTTTTTTTCTAGAAAATTTGACGACGAACACTCGATATTACAATCCAAAACTTCACTGTCGAGATTGTTTAAGTAAATACTGAGTAGTTTTTACAAAATCGCTGCAAACTGCAATTTGTAATAAAACTTTTCTGTTGCAAAATCTTTAGATTAACTGCGATGCCACTCTACTAGAATAATTGCCGAGAGAAACCTTCCAGGAAAAAAATTAACAAAAATGCAAGAGTTGTTTTACATTTCGTATACAAAATCCTTTCTGGTATACAATCTCCGCCGTTTTTTTTCTCTGGACAGCAAGATCTAAGAAACTCCTGAGAATTTAGCCCTAGTAAAATTATTAAGAACTGCTGGGGAAGAAATACTTCACACTCATCGACTAAACTTAACAGCAAAGCTTTGATGTTGCGTTAGCAATCACGTCAGGCTTCTTCAGTTTACTTAGTGAATATTTTCTTCCGTTTATCCCACTAAAAAAGCTCTTGAAATTACTTAAAAATCAAAGAAACAATAAACTATAAATTACACTTATGGAGGAGGAAACCAAAATAGAAGCCTCTTCTAATAACATCTAAAACATATAATTTCTTTTTCTGCTAACTCGTTCATGGTTCAATCTCCCTAGTTACGTACTATACAAACGATCTGTGGGAACCGTACCTAATCGTCTCTTCCACAAGCGTCCGAATTTATTGGCGTGCAGTACTAAAGCTCAGGAGCGAGGGAATTTTCAATCCACGGAGCGTGTTATATATGCACCAAATTTTGCATGTAGGAGTATTCCAACTTTGATGCTCTCGTGACCTCCATTTTAGCGTTGCTACGGAAACTTTTCTTCACAAACCATCTCACGTGTGTCCTTCATGCAGAGAAATTGTTATTTTTTTCTCGTGGGAATCGCTACATTGCCTTAGGGGAAGATTATGTCTGCATTCTAGTGGGGGGGAAAAAGAGTAAAAACATTTATGGGTTTTCCGAGACGGCGTGAAATGAATAACTAAAAACAGAACCATTCCCCGAGTGCGAAGATATAAGTGGGAACTGGACTAATTATTCATTCAGGAGTTATAGACCTTGGGAGTAAAGCAAGCTGGCATTGTTCCGTTATAATACACTGATAATTACTTTTTCGCATGCTGTGAAGCGTTTGTCACTGCTACCCTTCCCTTTTCTTTATTTTATGGCTTATCCTACCATCAAAATAAGCTTCTTCCAAGTTATAAAGCCTTAAATGTCGGGTGCAAGGTGCACTTTTAGAGTAATAGTGAAGTGTTTGCCCGTCTGAGACCTGCAAGCTATCGAACACTAACTTCAAATCTATAATTCAGAGAAGGAATTTTCCGAGCGGGAAAAAGAAAAGTTTTTCGAGGCCACAGAGTACGAGAAGCAACGAGCAATATTGTACTTTATTCATTGAGATGTTGCTTCTCCACCCAATGGCTCAAATTTAAACTTTCAACAATTCTGAACCGTTTTGCAAAATCTGAAACCGATAATCTCTTTGTAAAATAGTAGTCAATAATCTTTGCGTAATTAGCTAAAATATGTGGCCAACTTTTTCACATCAATAAACGTATAAATTATATGGCGCCATTTGTATCACGATAACGTTCTTTCCCACCTTTAGACCTATTTTCCCTGTGTGAAACTGAGACGAAAAAGTCGACAGTATCCTATATGGCATCGATGGCGATATTCGCATGAATGGCAATGGGTCACTTGTTCATCAACTGCGTGAATGATACGAACGTGAATAATCACGATAAAATGTCTTTTGAATTATCGTCGGGAAAGTAGAACAATACGTTGCTGTGCGTTTGTTCGTTTTGACAAAATAATGCGTGGAATTAATGCGACAGGTCTGGTAATGGAGTGTCAAAAGCTTCCGGTGAGACGTTGCATGGAAAATGGGACATTATAGCTGGAAACCGCGCAGCCTCTGTCGTAATAATCGCTGTACCGGATGGAAGGGCAAAGCTTAAAATGTCAAAGATACAAGTTGGTAAGGTGGCTAAACTAAGTCATGCAAGGCAACGTCTTTAATTAAACTGTCGACCTGGTGCTGCTTAAAAGCTCGCGGGCCGACTGGCTATCATTCCTGCAGATCAGCTCAACAGTGAAGATAAGAGAGTGCTTTTGTTACAAATGGCAGCAATTTCCCTTTTAAAGGACGGAGGCCAGGGAGCGAACTTATAAATGTTCCGGCTTGGGGTTTGTCTTTTGAAACTTTCAACTTAAAATATTCTTTGTGGCGTTGATGCCAAGGAAGTCACACACAAAAAAGAGAAGTTTTACTTTTGTTATTAATTACAAATGACGCTCTCTCACTTTAGAGCGTAATGGGGTTTTCCTTCGGTAAGAACCATCAAAGCCAGGATTTCTGACAACTTGTTATAATTTCACCAAAGGTGGCTTCTTAAGTGGAGAGAGAGCCAAAAAATCTTAAGAACCACCATTAAGACCTTCGTTACTCGGTGTTGATCTTTGTTACTCTGAAGATTTTCAAATAGATCTGTGTTTGCGAGTTCTTGAGCCTCCTTACGGGTTGTGTTAAGATTTTCTTGGGATAGGATTAACGAAAGAAAAAGGTTTTTACGAAAACTTACGACGAAGTTTGTTTGGATTGGCTAAAAAAAAAACGTTTTCAAGACGAAAGCTGTTCCTCCGGTACAGGAGAATCAGCCGTAGGAATAACAACGACTACTTACATGGACAACGCTGTTCTAAGCTGCGCTTTTGTTAACCACAAAAAAAGCATGCCTGATTTCTTTTACAAGAACATGTAATTTTTAAAGGGAAGGTCCAGGATTCCCCTTTGCATTACAGTTAGTTTAGAAGTAGCTAAGTTTTGCTAAATTTTGGGGTTAATTTAGAAGAATTCTGGGAATTGTTCGTTATGTTCACCTCATTTTTAAATTTCGAATTCCAACAAGTAAAACACTTCAGTGACACTTTCGCACGGCGCTGGTGTCGCTAATGCTTTTCTCTAGTTTAAAAATGACGCTACATAAAAGAGTTCTTTGTAATACAGTGAACCTCCAGTTTACACGGTCTATTTTTACGCAATTTCACTTTTACGCGGTTGAAACGAGCCAATTTTGAATGTAAGACAATGAATAACAAAGAGCAGACAACTGAGAAATATTTTCAGCCATTAGGGCGGACGTCAGAAAGCCTGGTGACTAGCAGTGCGTCAAGGTGTTGATTACTAATTTTTGTAAACTAAGAGTTCCTAATGCTTGTGATAGTTTTATATATGCGAAAATAAATCATAGTTACTTGAAACATAGGTTTTCTTATCATTATAACCCTTTACACATAAATGAGAAAAGAAACTATTTTTTTCCGGAATTCGATAAGAGTAATGTTTTCCGCAACATGGGAAAAGGAAGAATGAGAGTCTTTCCTATGTATTACACGGTTTCTGTTAACGTGGCATTTTTGTGGAGCCGATCTACCGCGTAAATGGGGGTTTCACTTTAGTATGAAGCGTAAATGCAATTAAATACGAGTTTCAAATAAGAAAACGTATCGAATATTACGCAGAATGTTCTAGTTACTGGGGATATTTTTGGAATTTAATTGCTTGGTAATAAAAATCTCCGAATGTTTGTGGCATTTCGAAACACCTTTCATTTTCACGCTCATGACCCTCGAATGAAACAGTGTTATGGTATTGTAATTACGGAATACGATGTGTTTCTCGAGATTCTGGTTCGCTTAATTTCCTGCATCATCAAACAAGAACAGAGGATCCAAACAGCTTTAAGCTGCTGGATGAATCCTTAAGAAGTGTTGATGCTTAAGCCCAAACGAAGACACCCTTCAGTCCTTGCGTTCGTTCAGCCCTATTTCTGGTATTCTTAAGTGCTTAAACTCGGCTCGGAATCATGTCATCAAACCAGAATTGTCTCGAGTCTTTGTCTTTCAAAGAACAGCCATTAATGACTTTCGGCCATGAAGCATTACTGAAACGCTTCCAAGTCGCAAAAAATGGCCGTTTTTTTATCTTTTTCCTTTTTCTTTTTAGCACCACTACCATTACCCTCATTCCTCCCCTCGGCAACGAAACTTCGTAGTACAGTGGAGTTCGCTTATGACGATGGGTTCAGGACCGGACAGGAATTATCGGTATAGGCGGACTATCGGTATATCAGGACTTGCCTACACATCAAGCCGGAAAACAACCAACGCTATAAAAAAGCGTAGTGATATATTTGTTTTATGGTTTCAATAGTGATATCACTGTTTGTGATACACTAAACTCCTTTGCAACTGAGTCTTGCGTTTGACTGTTTTCAGGCAAAGCCACAATTTCCACTCGCTGGGCAATTATTAAAGTTTTCTTCGTTTTTACCATGCTTACCTCACAATGCTCAGCGCTGTACAGTACGTTGCCATAGAGAAGACTCGAAGGTGCGAGGTTGTGAAAGCTGATTACGTCAAAATTGTGAAAGCATGTTTTAACTCTTTAATTGAAATTGTCAGCTCCTATGTTAAAAAATGAATGTCGGTCCGAGGGCACCGGTATAACCGAAGCTGGAAACCATTGCAAGATACCCAACTGGGCTTGAAAATGTTATCGGTATAGGCGAATTTTCGTTATAAGCGAACTTGGTATAAGCGGACTTCCTTACCATTACACTAAAGGGACAAAAACGAGACCGTCATATATTGTATCGATATACGCGGATTATCGTTACATCAAGAATCGTTATAAGTGGACTCCACTGTAATATAGATGGCGTTCTTTCTTCTCGTGTTATGCTTACTGAGCTATTAGGAGACAAAGTAAGACAAGTCCGCCACCCCTTTTCCCTGACGGGTGAGTCATTAACACAAAAGAAACCTTCTCTGGAGCTCACTCTTGCCAGTACTGGGTCGTTTTGTTCCTTCATCGGCTTGGAAACGAACTTTTTCTACCTGTTAATGATGATATCGTGCGCCATATCTTGCTGGTATTGATCTGTAATGGCAGCTAGGTGACCGCCGAGGGAAACACAGGTTTGCTCAGCTTCCGGCCAATTCAAAGGCGTGTTAATGAGTTGCACACATTGCTGGGCTACGTTCACCCACCCGTAGTCGCATCCGTTGGTCAAAGCTACGTCTGGTACTGCGCTGTATTCTATCCACACAGCTTCCCAAGGGTAATCGTGTTCTTCTCGCGTGAGCACGACACGCAAAGCGTTGGAATCAGAGACGTATTGCTGCACAGAAGAGCCCGCCTCAAAAGCCAGCCAGTTTACACAAGACACCGTCGGGCCAGATGCGTCTTCTAACTCTAACTGCATCAAAGTACATCGAAGATTGCCCTCACGTTCCGAGCTAGCTACTGTTCTGGGGAGATTGACAGAATTCCCACTAGGGAAGAGTGGCCTGGTAGGGAGAGTACCACTTGTCCCTTGCTCCATGTCAGTACTAGTACCACTGCTGGTGCAATTTGGCTGATCAGCACACAGTAATTGCACTTTGAATTGCGTTTGGTACCCGAATGGTAAATGAATCTGAAATTGGCACTTATTTGGCTTCGGACTATCGAGCTCCTTTCGGGGCGCCAGCAATTGCCAGCGAGCGGCTTGTTGCGTCCACAGAAAGGCGTCACAAGGACCCAGGCGATGAATGGACATATTAAAACCACTTTTTTCACCCTCAAGAGCACTCAAATGGACCCTGAACAATGTCCAATTGGCATACGTACGCGTCACCAATGACGCTGGCCCATAGTCGGACAGCGAACCGCAGTAATGACGGAGTAATACCTGATGGGAATGCGAAGTATTGCCGGTGACAAAGTACCGAATCACGTCACCGTAATCGACGCTCCTGTCCAACTCATCGGCTCGGAACAAGGTCAGACCGTAGAACGCTCTCTCATCGCAATTGGTGCCACTTTTCACTTGCAACGCAGTTAACTGGAATTCCAAGCTGTGGGGGAAGTCATTTTCCGTTCTTCTAAGCGTGGCATTACGCAATGGAACGTAGATGTTGCAACGACGGTAGTTTGAAGACTGGGGTAAATACGAACTGAGGACGTTTGAAATTCGCGACAACGGGAATAAGTGGCAATCTGCAATTTTAAAAAAACTTTCTTTATTAAACTTTCTACCCTTAGAACAAGCAGTCCATAAAAACATGAGCCTGTGCAAGGTTTTACAACCCCGTGCTTTTATAGACAGAGCACGCGTCGCGTTCATATTATTCAAATTCGGAACCCCGCGGACTTTCAAAGTTAGGAAACATTAGCAGGGCTTATAAGCAGCTGCTGCATGCAAATTGGAGTTCCAAAACGGTCTCAACCTTATGCAAATCTGAATCCCTAGATTGCTCTTTGCATTGTCAGCTCTAAAAGTGCAAGTTCGGGGAATTTTGATTTAATTTAGGCTCATTTCTCAACGATCCCAACCAATGAATGCCAAGTACGTGTTACACTCGCTTTTTTTCTACACAACACGATGAGATTTCAAAAGCAATATTATTATTAAAAAAAAGAATACGAAAGAAGCATCTTAGGTTTCCTCATCGCGTGTCTTCAAATTTTCCCCCACAATGAACTCACCTCGCAACACAGGGAAAGTGAATCTTCGCCCACGTACTTGTCCGGAGTTGTCGATCCAAAATATTCTGGAAGAGTAAAAAAAACGAATTTTACCGTAAAAAAAGCGCCATAATCATTTTGGGAACAATATAGACTAGATGCGTTCGCTATTGTTGCTAATGAGGGTTACACGGGGATGCCAGAGGGAAAGTTTAGAGGTCCCTTTGCCGTACATCTATAAAACTAGTTTCACGTAATAGGCTCGACGGAAATCGAAAAATCTTCAGCGGTTCCCAACATTGTTCCCCGAGGCGAACCCCACTGTTGCAACACACAATCGACCTCAGGGGGTTCGTGACAGCTAAAGAATCGATACGGTACGAGAGAAAACGAGGCTAAAACATTAAAGTATTGCTGTTGGTTACAAAAAGCCCTCACAATATTTTTCGTTTTAAAAAGCAGACCTAAATTCTAAAAATAATATTTCCTTTCCATTTTTTTTTCTTTTTTTGGCAGTAAGGTTTTATGAACGCTTGGATAGTCTCTAGGGATACGTTAATGTATCCGTCGCTTTTTCTATTCATCGCCCGAACTTGTTTACTGAAGTAAATGAGGAATAAGTTCTGAAAAGGGGAGGGGCATTCAAAGGGAGGGTGGGGGGAAAAACGGGCGGGCCTGTCAGACAAATAGGTTTCGTGTATACATGTAGTTGTATACCTGAACGTCACCTGGTCCACATGTTCATCGATCCGGCATGGAAACGAGGTAATGTGTGTGGGTCCCAGGAGCCAGTAGTCGGCTGCTGGTGCCTTTGTGTGAGTTGCAAAACCAGGAAGGAAATTCAGACTCGCCGGAGTCGGACGAGTTGTGCTCGAACGGCGGAGCTCAGGTCCGAGTTTTCGCCGGCGGCGTCGCTTTTGGTCATCGCCAAATGGAAAGGTCACAGGGCAGTGTTTCAGCAAATGATCCTTATTATTTGGAGCTACGGGCTGCCAAGTACCGCCGGAAAGGCCCGTCACCCATTCCCGCCCACTTTCGGTCCCTTTCACTTTCACTAAAAAGGTTAAAAACAGATTAATTTATTGTCTTCCTTTAGTGAATGCGCAGGTGGGGAGATAATTATGGCCACAGATTATTTATATTATGGAGAGACGTGTCCAGGACTTATTAGATAAGCTGTCGAAATGGAGATAAAAAAGCAAGTCGTTCCTACCCCAAGTGCGACATGTTTGAAATGCTTACGGAGTCCACCAACGCATTCCTTTTGTCTGTACTGAAAATGTGCGGTGCTTTGAAACACAAGTACCCAAAGCGTTCGTCTTTTGCAAAAAGGGAGGAGCTCTTAGCGCTGGAAAAGACGCACAAGAGAATCCTTACTGTACGAGCTGGATCAACAGTCTATTGTTTGGGCTTCTAATGCCCCAGCTGAAATACAAAAGGGAGCGAACTGCGAAGCAGACAATAAAGCTTTTGGGAGAGAGCCCTCACCAAATGCTAATGTTCTAGGAAATGTTTTGCTAACGCGTCAAGACGAGTGTAAGGCGGGCGACTAATATTTTAAAAAAGCTAAGTCCGCCTTTTAATGTATTGCGTCTCCTATGTAACCCTAAACTCCACGCTTTAAAGCTTCTTTCCGAGCGTTCTGACAAAGCGATTAGAATATTTTCGCTCGAAAATCCAACCAAATCGAGCGCTTCACAGTAGGAAAAAGAAATATCTGTGGATGTAAAGGAAATGGGGTAAACAGATTTCGGGTGGATTTCTTGGAATAACAGCTACAGATTAAAAGTTGTGCGACATAAATTTTTTTTTAAGCGAGAGGCGATTTAAACACCACGGAAAATTAGGCACGATATTAGAATTTTGGTTACGGAAATTTCTGATGTTTAATATTATCGTAGTATACGAAATTTACGTATTGACCGTAAGGGTATTTTTACTATCATAGCTGCAGTAATTCCACCGATAGACTTTAGACAATTTGTGATCATTCTTGAGGATAATATTATAGTGTGTTAAGACCATGTATACTCTTTCTACTTTACGTTGACTGAATGGGAGAAACAAGAAAATTGCGTTGAGGACTTCCATAACTGTTGCATGTTTTTCGATAATTTTTCGGTCAACATTTTAACACTAATAATACCTAGAATCTAACGTGGACAATATTCAAAAGTTTGGGAAAAAAGGAAACAAAGAAAAAGTTGCCAACATTCAAAAGTTTGGGAAAAAAGGAAACAAATTCCCTGAACAATTGCATCTTCATCTCTGTTGCCGTTTTCTAAAAACATCTCTTCGTAAGATTCTAGGGATTATCAAGTAAAACTTCACTGTCATGGTTAGTTTGAGGGACGTTGAGTGGTAAATGCAAAACCGTCCACGCAAAATTCCCACGTAATCGTCAATAAGAGAAGGGCGCCATATAGGGGCCCTAAAGTCAGCTAATTTATACCTTAAGGCCCCGGTATACACAAACCCCTTATGGACGAATAACACGGGGAACTCTAAAAAAGGCTTCTGCGTAGTGCTTAAGTATATTTCAAATCAATGCTTGCAGTAAAGTTGTCTTGATTGATATCTAGTGCCTATGTTTGAGACTTTTTGAAAATAGGTTTTTATTAAATTTAAAAACTATAGGTGAATATTTGCAAATTTTGAAATATGTGAAAAATAAAATCTGGGTAACAGGAGCACTAGATATCTTCTGTCAACATTTTTTTAATGAAAATACGATTCAAATCGGACGAGTAGTTTTTACGAAATCATTACTTAAAATTTGGCAATTCTAGTAATGTTATCGTAAAAACTACTCGTCCGATTTGAATCGTATTTTTACCAAAAAATGTTGAAAGAAGTTATCTTGTGCTCTTGTTAGCACAACGGTATACACAACTTCCGAAATTTTTAAAAAATAAAAGATAGGGACACACTTTTATTCTTAGAAGGTAGGTCTGCTCAAGTGACTTATAATAGAAGCAAAACGAAGTCAAACAAACAAACGAAGAAAAAATCAGAGCTAGTGCACTACATTGCCCGATTTCCATTTTTCTGTATAATAAGAAAGTGGCACGCATTCAGTCAAAGTTTACAAATTTATCAAACTCCTTTTTTCACAAAAATTGGATGTTGTGTACTAGTCATCACTAATAGCAACTTTACTATCGAAACAATATCTTTGACATTTTGACCGTTTTCAAATTATGGTGTCTGAAATCTTCCCATGTTATTCGCCCATAAGGGGTTTGTGTATACCGGGGTCTTAAAGTAAATTTTTCTTTTCCCCTTAGAATTGATCTGCTTCCGTTTCCCCTAACATCTACGCTTTGGGCTGTGTTCTGCATCATCGTATGTTAGATGCGGATATAACACAACTTTTTACCCCAGACCTGTGCTGTTTTTAAGTTTGTGATAATGGGAAAGTCTTTCCATTCTCTACACACAATCCGAACTGTTTGTGTCTTTCTACTGCTAACTTCTCTTTCAATGGGATCCAAGCCGCCAGAATGTTCTCCATCCTATGTACTTTCCAACCTACATTCGAGTTTCTTTTCAGTAAGTTTAAATTAATATCCCGAAAAAATGTTTCAAGGATTCCAAGCATGGAATTCCAAACTTTCGAAGCAATTAATGGAATGTAAGCCACCAGAATATTCTCCATTCTTTACTATTTCCAACCTTCAGTCGAATTTCTTTCGAGTAAGAGTAAATTAATATCCTGAACATTTTCAAGGTTAGATCAAATCAGTCATAGCAAAATAAATTACTATACCGAACGTAACAGAAATACTGTACGATATTGGACACTCCCATTTTGACGCCTCGGGTAAACAAGCTCGTTAGTGTTGGAGTGTTTTTCACTATACGAAAATCGTAACCGATACTTCCTCGACCAGACTTGTTTGCGCCACAGCAGAAGCACGAGCAGCTTCACATTTACTCATTAGAACACACGAGTCAAGACGTTACACAGAAGAGTGGGAACACATTTCGCTTAAATAGAGGAATCAGACTAACTAGGGCGCTTGTTAGCAGAAATAAGCATGTCTTGGGAAAGAGCCATGTCTTGTGTAAATGACTGACAGAGCATGAGCTACTTACACAAATTAACAGAATTTCGTAACTTGTATATCTACTAGAGCAAAACTATCCAGGTTCTTCGAGTTTCCAAGCTTAAGAAGAAATGGCCAGTAGACATTCAACAAGTCTAAATTCACCAGACACCAAATCGTCCGAAACTATGAAACTATAATACACTGTTTTTAAATATGAAAAAAATGCATTTCGCATAAATATGGGTAAGTAGCTTAATTATTGACTTTTTCCACACCATTTTACGATTCCGTGGATTTCAGGTGGCGGCTTCGTCAGAAAATACAATGACCTGTAACCGGGAGGTTCAAGTAAACTGCTACGTTTTTTTTAAAGGTTTTATTTCTGTTAGCATTGTTCCATTCGGTTAAGAGGACATCAGTCAATAAAGCGTTGTTTATCCACGTATTACGCCTGTCAACCTACCTTAACGTTCACCTGCTCTATATATCTTAGCTATCAGACATGTCGGACTCGTTTCGCGTGCTATACATTATTCTTCCGTAGAACTCCGCCTTCTCCGGGGGGGTTGACCTAATTCCAGCCAGCTATCTAGTAGGACTGACATTTAAGTTCCCTTTTTCGACAAGTGTGTACAGTACAGTACACACTGTACCCAGTAGTGCTGCACACGAACAAGTACGGGGCGTTCTTATATAGCTAGAACCCCTGGGGCAATATCACTACCATCAGTTATGTCTTCATTGATTTTCAATTACTTCTGCTGTCTAGATGTTTTGCCGATTTATCGCGGTCAGAACTTCAACTTGGTACGTCAGTCATTTGTTAAATTCCTGACTTCTTTATTTCCAAATACTCGTCAAGAAAAAGACCTGTCTTTGTGATCGTTTCTACCTTTCTGTGCTCTTTCTGCCTCCTTTTTTCTTACAAATCGTCTTACGTGTCTCTTGGGAGAAGAAAGAAATGGTATGCAAAGCTCCATGATACTGTTATCATTTTCTTTTTCTCATCCATACGTCTCCTTTCTTTCGGACGTATTGAGAAGTCTTTTTCTAAAGTGTTGTCAGAGGCTTTTATAAGAAGTTTTCGCCGAAGAAAAGGTCCAAGAAGATCAAGGGGAAAAGTCTGGCTTCTGGGAGGGGGGGGGGCTAACTTTTTATGTGTAGAAAAGAAAATGGAGAAAACGTGTCATACGGAAACTTTTGTTTGAACGAAAAAAATGCGAATTTATGATTCACTGAAAGTTGGTCGAGACGACTACAGCGCTCGGATGTACGTGCGACCGGAAATTACATGTTTCCATCTGTCGTGCACCTTTAGCACAAGTATCGTAGCAAACCCGTAAAAAAACTAGGTGACAGCTTAACCTTCCGCTTGACTCACTCCATTGTAACAGGACTCATTGATGCAGTCAAACCGACTAAAAAAAACTTGACACTCCAGTTGCGGTTAGCGGACTTAAATATCACTTTTAACATTGATTTTGTCTTTTGAATGACACATTTTCAAACTGATGCGTCATAATACGCTTCTTATGCTAAAAAGGTTTTGGTCCACTTTGTACCGAAGCTTTGGACACCTCCCTTATCCGATACTTTTCTACAAACAGCGTATTCGGGTAAGAGAGGGGCGAGTTATATTTAGATTCTTTTTTCTTCTATGCGGCGAGCTATAGATCTGTCGGCAATTTTTCTTTTTGTGATATTTCATTCCTTTTTAAAATTTGCGAACTATATTTCCTTTTTTTTAATTTACTGCAAGACGTAGACTTTCGCCTGTTGCCTTTCTATCCATAATCACAACCAGGGTATTTGTTCACATAAACGACGCGGGTAGGTTTGTGTTCCACTCTTTACCTGGACAATTTCCTACACGGAGGACAAGAAACCCTAGAGTTATCCGGTAATTGTTAGCTACAGAACTCGATTGCTTTTCGCGTAAAGGTAACGAGAGCAAGAAAAACTTTGGGGGTGGTCATTATAATTTCTGAACCGAAATTAACTTTAAGTTTATTCAGTTTTCTTAGCATCTCGGCTCGCTTCTTATTTCGTCTCCGGCAGTTAAATAAAAGCTGGACTAAGTCTTATTCGTTTCTGTCTTGACAGACACATGTCTCGGAGTCTGTTTTTCCTATTCGTTTTATTTCCTATATATTTCCTTTCCTTTGCTTATCATTAATAGACTTCTGTTAAAAGACTAAGGCTTCATTATCGTACCGGTATAAGTGAGACCGGACACGAGTCCTGAGCTCGTATCAAAAACATCGTGCTCGATCCTTAGCACGAATTTTTGATCCTCCAACTCTGGCGAAACGGGTTCTGCGGCAGCAGCGTCGTCGTGGTTACCACACAAACTCCTCCACCACAACGAGTTGAACGCGTTTTCTCCCGTTTGGGATGCTTCGTAATCCTCAAGCTCATTGGAATCTAACGAGGCTGGAAGTTCCCCAGGCTTCGATCCTCTTGTGTTCGGTATTACAATTCGCTCCGTATGGAGCTGTGTCTCTTGGCGTTTCCATCGCCTGTAGCTATTTCTACTTCTTGTAGCCGTACTGGACCCATTATTACTATGGTCTGGAATGGATTGTTGGAGCCCACTAATGACCCTAGTTGCCACCCGGTCGACAGATAACTGTAAAATGCACAGACAAATGATCACAACGTGCCAACAATCCTGCCAACACTGCAACCACTTCATCTTAAAAAAAAAGCTGTGGTTCTGCCAGGCAACACAATTCGTCTCTGGCGGATACTTCACTTGTAACGGCGTAACATATCGGTCAATGGAAACGGAAATGTGTCCAGTAAAGCCTAGCACCACGTGAAGGAACCACATTGGAGCTACTGAGGAGAAATTGGGCGACCGGTCGCCCCTTGTAGCACACCTGGTACTCCAAAACTGGGTCGGCGGCGACTGTTGCGTGGAAACCTTACGCAGCAATGCGCCGAATCGGCAGGAGAGCTACTTCGAAGTCATTACGGTGATAAAACTCGAGGGGGACAGAACTGTTGGTAGAAGGAGGCTTTTCAGCTATGTGGAACACCATGAAAATCGATGTAATACATCAGAATAGATCCAGACGGTGTCTTTCTAGAGAGAAATAACGAAAAAGAAGGGACGCCCCAGGATGCGAGTAATACTTCCGTGTACGGTGTGGTTCCTTCCTGTGCGAACAGTGGTGCTCATTGTGCAGTGCACTTAATAGACGATCTCGGGCCCAAGTCTATATGCTAACGCCGTAGCAGTTGAGCGAGCTGTGTCCTATTCCATCCTCCTTCGAATGTTCCGTGACCAAGGCTTTTGCAATGGGAAGTTTGATCGTTCGCGAGCGGCGCTGCCGTTCGCATGGGCCGGTGGCTGGGGTCGTTTTCTTATTAAAGAGTACTGTATGGTACGTTTACTGACACCTAGTCTTCATGAATGGAGAAACAATCAAGGTGGATAATTAATACGGTATGACAAAAGAAAAAAAGGAATAAACAAAAAGCCTAATTATTACAACTACCTTTATATAGAAAATTGTATCGTAGTACCTGATGCACACAGACTCGAACTTGTTTTCTTTTTTTCTCGTAATTCAAAATTGCACAAATAGCTAGGACTAATATTTCGACCAATTTTGTTCGGCAATAATGTTCGTTGACGCTTTAATGGATAAAAGTAAAAGTATACAGAAGCTTAGAAACTCATTTGTTTTGTGCTGAAGCGCTCTGACATCAAGGAGAAAAGGTCTAAATTTTGCCACCATTTTTATTTATTCGAAAAAATGGTGTTAGAAGTGAGGTAACGAAAAGAGTAGATACCCAAGTGTAATATGTTAACTACATTACCTGCGTGAAAGTATGTTCGAGAGTCATGGCATATTATATTTACTGCAACTTTCCCGAGCCTCTTCGAAATCTGCACTTTGAAAACGTGGTCCAAATTACGCCTACTGGAACCACAAACAAACCCTCCAACGCCAACTGCACTGCACTGTTTACGGCGGGTAAAAAATACGTGAAAAAACACTAGCGCCACTGCGGTGGCAGTTTGTCTCGTATTATGAACAGCACAGTCGCTAGTAGGTGAAATTCAAATCACGGTTCCTAGGCGAAATTTAACGAATCACTACTTTCTGAAGGGTTGGACTTTCTCTCGCAAATACTTTGAGTGTTTATATTCTATGCACACTTCTGAAAAGCCTAATATTTAAGAAAAAATTTTTCTTGAAAACATGGCTAATTATTTATATACAATATATACACTTCTTGAAGAGTCTGGTAGGTAAGTAATTTTTTAATTAAATACCTCAACAACCGTAAAGCAGAGTGAGTGCTAACTTACCACAAGCTGTCGGAGCAGAGAGGAGAACAACTACATAATAATAGGGCTTATTCCAAAGTGTGCTTCCCGTACGTTGACGGAGAAACCGCCGTCGGTTGTCCCCTTGTTCAACACGGCTTCTCCACTAACGCACCTTCCGAGCACCATCGGAAACCGTGCTTTGGAATCCGCACTATAGAGCCAAAGATGCGTTTGGCGGAGTTTAAACCAGGGACGGAGATTAAACCTTCTTAGTTCTCAACGTTCGAAAATCAAGAAAAGCCAAAAAATCCTTTAGTTATTGCAAATTAGTGGTAATTTTTATAGAACAGCTCTCGCATAGTATCAATTCCTGCGGCCAGTGGTAGTTAGAAGGCCACAGGGTTCAGTTATAGCATATAATCCAGCAATTCTAAATCAGTGGTACACTTTTACAGATGCGACACTGGAAGGACTGTCCCAAATTAGTAAAAACGCCTTTGAAATCCTATAAATTACACAACTTTTGCTTAGTTGGTAGCGGTATAGGAAAGCACGTTACTATTAAAACGAAACTGTTGGCAGTCTTATCTGTCACGAAAGTGAAGTAACACCCAATTCAGTTCTACATTTTAAAGTTATTATTACTAAAGTATTCGCATTTATCAATGTTATTCTATTAAAAAATCCGCTTTATGTGAAATCATCCTAATGCTTCCACAGAATGTCAAAAAATTCTTTGACGTTGGTAAATCATCATTGCGGTGTGAATGCAATATGCGGGGTTAATCGTACCATCCAAACCTCTCAATCGGACTGTCCGTAAATAACAAGTCTAATAGATTTTATTTTAGTATAAAAATCTGATCTACCAGAAAAGTGTTTCTCCGGCAATCTTCTTGCAATGCTCATTAACCTATACACTATGATAAGCGCATTTTGAAATAATTTTGTGGTAAATATGTCGTTCCCTAACACAAAGGATATTGAAGATAAAATAAATAATGTAACGAGCATATTAACATACGAGACACTTTACCACCTGTCGAAATGGATACCTTCGAAATGAATTTTAAAACCCTGTCATCCAGAAACGTGGTTTTGCTTCAGGCCATCCTTCAAAGGTGAACGATTAAGTCTAATCACTTAAAAATTCGCAAAAATAATAACCGGTCTTCGGAATTTAATAAGAAAACTATCACCCACTTCACGTACCAAGCTTGGCCAACCTCCACTCTCCCTTTCACCATCCGCACCTCCGCTGCTTTACCGAGTTAACCTATTCTGCCATATAAGGCCACATAACCCGAAACTCGCCCAAAAACGGTCCCACCACTGCCCCTTAGATGGTAACGAGTTTCCTCCCTTCGTACGAACTCAGTCTCGTCTCATATGTCATCATGGCACGTGATGCCCAGCGTAAAGTTTTCAACTTCAAGTTTTTCCATGTTATAAGAACTCCCATATCGAAATGGTCAAGCTTAAAAGCTATTGTTTGCTTTCCGGGATATTAACCCTGGGACTGTGCTTTGCCTTATTTGTTCTACGTGACAATGCCTGGGACTGTGGACCACAGTGCCATCAACCACGACTGTATTCCCACAATGAATGGTATCCTTCAAACATTTTCATCGTTGACCATCATCTGCATTACATGAGTAACAATGACGTTTGTGGGACGAATTCGCCCTCACGCGCTGATATCAACGTCCTCATCCTCGTTTCGTCACATCCACAGAACCGTCGCTTACGTGACGCTATGCGTCATGGCTTGACTACAAAGCAACTCGCTGAAATTGGCGGACGACGACTCTTTTTATTGGCCCAACCTGCCACCCCCAAAATGCAAGCTTTCCTCAATACCGAAATCCAGGCCCATCGCGACATCGTACAAGGTGATTTCCGGGACGCGTACAGGAACCTCACCTACAAGCATCTAATGGGGCTACAATGGGCTACCAAATATTGTCCCCAAACGCGTTACATCCTCAAAATGGATGATGATATCGCCGTGGATCTATTTCAGCTAATGAAGCAAATCAATGCCATACAAAGTTTTGTTGAAGAAAAACAATTTATGGCCGGATTCGCATTTTCTGGTAAAGAATTAACCGTCCAGCGCAATCCTATCAGCAAATGGTATCTGAAGCCGGAAGAATATGAACAAAACCGCTTCCCGCCTTTTTTATCCGGTTGGATGTATCTCACCAACGTAGCCACCGCCGAGGCGATTATCCATGCTGCGAATAGGAAAGATTATCTCTGGATTGACGATGTTTACATTACAGGAGTTTTGAGACATAGATTAAATGTGCCTGTATTGTCCCACAAAGAATGGTTTACGGTCCATGAGGAAAACCTGAAGTGTTGCATAAAAGAGCCTTCACATACGTGCAAATTCCTAGTTGGACCGGTTAATAAGGATCCAGTTTTGTTACGAGAATTTTTACAGCATTCTTCTACGTGTTTCAAAGCGAACTGCTCCCGAAGTGTGTCAGGGAATCGAATCTGTGCCACCGCGTTTGAACACGATCGTTTAATGCGTGATAGAGGCAAAGGTGAAGTTCGGGTTTTGGTTTAGTGATAATCTCTCAATGTTAAACAAAAAGTATTGTTAATAGGCTAGTAAATTCTACGGGTTAAATATTGTTAGGATGAGGTGAACCTTGAGGGCGACATTTTGATGTAAACGTTAATAAAGTTATAACAAACTTTTCCACGCTATTTTATTTCTCTTGGACTACAATAAGCAGTTAAGGTTTTCACCTGTCAACGTAAGATATAAGCATAACAAGTTTTGTTTTTAATATGTTTTGACTTTTACCACCTAAAAAAGTCATCGTCAGTTAAAATAATTTGTTTTCGTACTTCTGAAGGCGAATGACATTAGCAACTATTAAAAAAGGTGAAGAGGTCGAAAGCCAAAAACGTTAACATTCCACACGGTATATGGCGTGTCTACATGTTAAGCGTTATTGTCTACATTTGTGTTGGGCAAAAAGGCACTCTCGGGGAGGAGGATTACACTGGAAGAAGCGCGTGACGAAAATTACGGTTAATATGATGTTTGGCAAGTTCAGTAATGAAATTTCAGACGTTGTGTTATGTTTTCTTCTCATTTGTGCTACTCGCGGGCTTCTGTAAATGCAATTGACAGAGGTTTTACGACCACCCGCCAGTGAGTTTGTGAAATAATTCTTCGTTTAAACTCTGGTTGGCTTCTTTGGAGCGCATGGAGAGGAAAATGTATCCGCCAATAAATTCGTGGACCACTTTGCAATCTGCTGACAAGCACGAGAAAATGACGTTCTCTTCCTCGAACTGGACCATCATGTGCCGAACTTCCCAATTCACATTCCATGCCTGAAATCCATAATTTTGTTAAATACTGTACTTATTCTTCAATCTTCTTGAAAAATATTCGAACGATAAAATAAAATCAATAACAAATTGAGGTGCCGAGGAAAATTCCGTTGACAAAACGAAGAAGTTATTTTTTTTACAGGAAATTTTACCTTCATGGTGTTAAAGCGCCACGTTTTCAGATGATCGCCGGTAGACAGGTCCATCCGCATGAGTCGGTTAAAGGCCACGCCTAATAATTCTTCCTTCTTCTGGCCCATAAATTTGACCACGAACAAAGAAATGCCATAATCAGGTAAGGACTGCCACGCCTTAATGTAATTCATCTTGGCTTGAGTTAGCGCGAGGTCCTTGACATTCGCATGGGCCTCCAGAATTCGCGTTCCCAACTAATTAGAGAATAATGTCGTTAAGAAAATTGCTGACGCAAGGTTTAAGGTTAGCGTTTAATGGCGAATTTAGTTCAATTCATTCTTTTCTCTCTCGCTAAGAAAGTTTGCCACATATCGAACCTTGTTCTTCCATTTCTTCCAGAACCGCGACGCGACATAATCTTCGGCGTTAATATCCATCGCAGTAGGCGACGCAGTCGTAATGCCTGCAGCGGGACGTTGCATAGCCAAAAAGGCCAAAATAGATTTGACTTCAGCTTCGTAGCTTGCGTCAGCCATGGTTTTGCCCTTAGAAGCCAAACGACAGGCCGCCATCCATCTCGCGTATTGGTTTTCCTACGCAAACATGTGTATGTCTACGTCAAAACCCAGAAATCTTTCGCTTATGCATAGGGACAAACTGATATCTTACTGAATCACAACGGATCCACATTTCCGTCATCCCGTCGGGGCCAGGCACTTCCAAGCGGATGCCGTAACGATCTTGAGACAAGTTGACATCCGGTGTTACTTCACACCCTCGTAATGAGATGTGGTGCACGGGTTCCGCTGAGGGACTATCTTCTTTACTTTTGTAGAGACTCAAAGTCAAATCTTTGCACACGAACCAATAGCTTTTAAAAGCCTTCAAGGTAAACCGTTTAGGCCTGGAAAACAGATAAAACGTTGTTACCCTTCCGGACAAATAAACGACGTTAAACTAGTTAAATAAGCAACTGTGCAATGGAGGATATCCGCGAAACAAATTGGCAGATATGGAGGGAACTAGTCAAGAAATGTATCTTACTTCATGAAACGAAGATATCCCGACAGTTCAGGTACTTGCGTAATATCACGCAACGTGTCCGATATTTGGGTACCTTCCAACGTCACTTGCAAGTCATTTAAGGCAGCGTCGATATCATCGTCAGCTTCTTCAGTTTCCAACGGCTGGGGTAAACTGCTTTGCACATTCACTTGCAACTAAGTCAATTAGAACGATTAATAACGCAACCATGGCACGATCGGCTTTCTTATCGTTTACTTGCAAGGCAGCAAACATTAACATTTCTTCCTCCGTGCAGTCAATCTCTTCATTCAGTAACTGCCATTTGGCTTGCTCGTAAATTTGATTAATACGGACCGCGTCGTATTTGGGGTTCAGATCATAAAACGAATAAAACTTGAAACGCAGCAAAAGAACGGAAAACTCATTGACGCCCTGCTCCATGATGGATAATGAGGAATCCAGCCATCTATACACAAGAGCACAATGGGTCAATGGGTCAAAAATGCATAAAATGCACACAAAAGATGCACATCATCCAAAAGAATAAAGCACAAAATATAATGAAATATAAATATAAAAAAACGATAAATTAAACATACATAAAAGACCATCTACACAAAAAATACACATTTTGCAAAGCTTGAAGTGAATTAATAGTCATAGACAAAAGAGCTAAAAGAATAGAACTTCAGAAAGTGGGGGGAAAATAGTTCCAGACGTTGGAGATTTATGAAATCTGAATAACTCGTCCAATAAATTTTGCATTACTACATACATAAAATGTAAACAGGTTGGCAGAAATTTAGAAACGTATGTCTATAAAAGTAAAATCTCGAATGCGGTGTCCGGACTTGGTTTTACGCTTAAATTCTGCTACGAAGTGCAAAAAGGACTTACGCCACGTTCAGTCGCGCCCTTTCTACGAGGCTTTTTGGGCGTACTAGGCGGGTTCTCGCTTCGGATGAAGGTGTGCAAGGACTTAGAGCAAGACTGTTCAGCTGATCTGGAGGTAATAAACTGCCATTGCCAGTGATGGAATTATCCAACGTAATGTTGTTGCTCCCGGGAGACATGGGAGAGTTTTTTCGCAAAGTGCCCATCTAAACAAACACGTCTTCATTTCTCGCTGAAACATACTTTAAATAACTTACAGGAGAGCTAATTCCAGATCTGCCATGTGCAGGACTCCTGGAAGGTGATACTGCGTTACTTCCCATACTGGCATCCAAACTGTTATTGGATAAATTCATGGAGTTATTATGCTGGCTGATGAAACTGTTGCTGTCTGAGGAGTTTTGCCCAGCGTTAGACTTCTTCTTGGGCGTTTCTTTCGCTCTGTAATTGTGCCGCAGATCGTCAGGCTCGATAGGTTTGGCAAACGAAAGTTCCTCTGGGTGACGGATTCCTGGAGGAGACGAAGACAATACCAAAATATTAGAACTCCAGTATTACTTCAGACAGCAAGTACTGTAATGAAATGAGGCTACTTTTTTATTATAAGCCCCACCCTCTATTTTTCCTTTCACAAACGCTTTTGCGCGTACATGCTCCATTAAAGCTGTACATAAAGATACATTTAAAACTAGCGTACGCCTACCTTAACTTAATTTGACAACCTAGCATATTTTAACGACCTACGTTGGGTTAGTTTGATCTGAAGTAGGTTGAGAAAAAAAGAGGAACTAAGAGGTGTATAACAGAAAGTTTTAATCAAAATAAATATGAAGTCTTTACCCAGTTCTTTGCAAAGATTGACGACAGCATTGAAAGTTTTGACGGAGAAGTCGACGCGGAAATCGAGGTATCTCAGATCAGGCAATTGGACACGAAGGGTTTTGTGCATAGGTGTGAAATAAAGCACAGCATCGGCCGTAACACCGTACTGATCCAAGGTGGATCTTGTGCGAGACAGCCAAGTGTTTCGAGCGGGCCACCATATGGCGTGATCGGACCAATCGATGGCAATATCTGTGAGATATCGAGACCATAAGTTAGTTTAAAAATAACTTGAGTTCCACACTGATAAGTTGGCAAGGGGAATCCTTACCTAAGTCTTCAACAAGTCTGAGCATTACACCCCCAATATGCAGATCTCCTTTGACGCGTAGCGTCTTTTCGGTTTGCAAATTGGTAACCAAAATTCGCAATTCCCATGAACCCTCGCCCACCACGTATCCATCGCTCCCAATCATCTTGGGTACAGTAATGTCGAGGTTATGCGCACCACACTGATTTCAATCAAGGCCGAAGCAGAGCGTTTAGCATAGAAAACGAGGCAAAAGGCGGACGCTGTGAAGGATTACTATATAAAGGCATACGATCTAACCAGCACTCCCATCCAAAACGCAGATGAATAACACTGCAATTGTGCTAGCTTAACTTGCTGGGGATTTCGGTGTAACAGGCTTTGCCGTGTTTAAGGAACACATACACACAACAATAATAAAGGGGAGGGTGAAGGGGTATTCTGTGACACTTATTTCACGGATTTGTTATCGCTTTCGTCGAAAGGCTCACCATCCAGCCCTGTAGCAGAGCAACGCCCACGAAGTAGTACCAAGAAGTCTCAACTCGAGTAAGAGATCCTGTGAGCAGTTACGGGTCTGACCATTAGGTGGTAGGCAAGTTCGTTTTCAATCGTCTCGCGCGCTTTTAATTCAACTTGGGTGTCCGTGTACGACGGCACGGAAAATTACTATCACAGGCAGGCTCGGGTTAAAAGGAGTTCATAAATATGAAACTTGACTACTACTCCATCAAAAAAGATTTGAACCAATCTATTAACTATGATCTAAGTATTATTTTAAAAAGACAAATATCAGGGTATATTCTTTCTGATTAGAGAAACTGGTGTATGTTGTCATCAAGGTAAATTCAAGGATTTCTGAACGTTGCAGTGTTCTGCTATGTAGAGTTTCTGCTTTAATATATATGTACAAAATACTGGTAACAGATTTTGGTAAACTAAGAGATTGTATGTACATTACAACATTACGCTGTTGTCCAGTTAGGTATTATACATTATGCTAATATGTACCCATAAACAACGACATTCTGGAAGGTGGATATTAAACAAATAAAAGGAAATATATTAAATTCGATTTAGTTAAGAAATGAAGCAGTAAACTAGCAACTTTACTATTCTTGTTTCGATTCGTGATTCCTTAATGCACAATATTAAGCTAAAAAAAAGGGCCTTATGCTTTATAGCGGTGTGATTATTATGTCTCACTGTTCGCTTACCCTTACTAGTTTCACTCCATTTTTTAGTATTACAGTACGAATACGAAGCGAAAAGACCTTATAAAGAAATAATGAAATACTGCCAGATATTTCACACGTTTAATTAAAGGCGTAAACCCGCAATATCGTTCATTTTATGTGCTACGTGATGATCCCCTCGCTCTACATTTTGAAAGGAAAAAGAAGACTGTGTGCTTTTTCATAATTTTCTTTCCTTCTATTGCTCGCTTGTCCCGCCAAATGTTACCAATTCTAGCTTAATATGTTGTATCCGGCATTGTGTCTACAGTTTGCTCGGAATGATGGTTCCCAAAGAGACAAAACGGAAACAAACGGTTCCAAACTAATGCTAAACGCTGGAAAAGTTCCGAAACAGAACTGGAAAATGAAACAGTCTTTCAGCACAAATTGTCGAAAGCACAATTTGAGCTATTTGCAGTCAGGATGACAGACCCATTCGAAAAGCAATGACATAAGTTTAAATAACAAGCAATATTATGGTACTAACACTGTAATTAATTATAAAGTCTCATTTAGATACAATAGCTTCGAATACTAATATAGTGCTGCTGTGGAGTCATAAGTCTTAATATTACTAATAAAAATCGCTCCATACAATATAATGAAAGACATCACATCTGAGATTAACTTCAAACGGCCAACGAAGCTTTCGTTCATTTCAAGCAGATCCGTTTCCCATAACGTTGTGTTGCTTTTTTCGCGTAATACGGAGATATTCCTCGCAACTTGGAGAAAAAACTCATGAAAGAAGAAAAAAGAAAAAAATGAAGTTGGCAAGGAATACTCTTTGAGAGAATTCGTCATTCCATACATGGGTATCCCCTTGGTTGGGTGTAGAGATCCCCAGGCGTGGGAACCACATTCGCTCGTGGTTTTTTTACCCTCTTAGAAAAAAGAAAAGTAAGGGCTCGCTATACAAATAAAAAAGCGATACCCGCGTACCCTACAAACATTTTTGCCTCTGGTACGGGTCCCATGCACATTTTTTAGAAAAGAGTGTTTTTTTCCACAGAAAATAAGCTCCCTAGTTTTTTATTTTAGAAAAAAGGAAAAAACGTTAGAATGCTGGTTATACTCTACAGTAGGGTGTATCTCTCACCCCTCCTCGTCATCTCTCCCCTTTGCCCCCGCCAAGCGCAAGATATGACGTGAAAGAAATGCGTGTCCGAGAGAGGTGAGAGAAAAAGGCTACAAAACAAGCACTTTGGGGAGGCTTTGTGTCCACATACCCTAACATATATGCTTCACACGTCATTTTTCCCTAGCTTTCTGCGTGACGGACTTTATTTACGAGCTTTATTACACTTTAACTTAAATTCTCATAGGAAAGACTTTGTCGTTTGCGGAAAAATACATGATAAGAAGCTACTACCTTTTTTTACAATTAGTTTACGCACTCGTTAGATATTTGTTTCGAACGTGGACTACAGATCATATTAAACAAGCTGAAAATATTCTAGACTCCTTTTATTCTTCTTATTTTATTCTTTAATCATTGGAATGAAAGCCGAAGGCGATAATGTGTCACTTTCGTGACGCAGCTTGTCTTTAAACTCTACTACTACTACTACTAGTAGTACTACTAAAACTACTCCTACAATTTGTTAAGATTTTATCATCCATACTCGAGTTCAAGAAAACTAGAATAGTTCTGCAGAAAACATATGAAAAATAAAAATGGTCAATAAAATCTCGATTTAAATAACAAGAAAAGGGCATTCAATGTGAGGACGTATGCATGCATTCACCATGTAAATAGTTCCGGTTACCACGTGTGGAAAAAAGAGCTCTAAAAACCCCGTAGGTCCCAAACACTCCAGAGTAGACACAATTCGCTCAGAGACGCCGTCGGCAACACGCGTAATCAAGGTTTCCCTTAACCGTTTGTATTAATATACGTAGCATAGCACTTGGAAACCAAAAAATAATATACAATTACCGTTAAAAGTTAGAATTAAAATATGTGAACGTGGTGTAACGACTTGAAGCTCATTTGGAGCAAAGAAGATTAATATGTTCCCATATATCAATTGTTACTGGTGGAAGAAGTTGAAAAAAAAATGAATTGTCTACTCAAGACCATGAATGAGGTAATTGCGTACGCGAATGGGGCTTACGCAAACAGTTGTTCTGAATTGGATTTGCGCTCGGTTTTGCCATGGTTAGAATGTGCAATCCCCATGGGGTGTTATCCTTGGCAAATACGGGTTGGGAAAGTTGCGTTCTTCTTATCCGGGCTGGGCTTTAGTCGCCCATTTCTCTTCAGTTGTTGGACACAGTCGTTCAGGGAAGCACTGGCCTCTGGAAGCTTTGGAAGAGAAAAAAAAAATCAAAAAATTACTCAGCAAGTTTGTTGTAGTTACACAGTGAAGCGTTGCGGCAACTTGGCCTTCTTGTTTCCGTGAAATTCATTTTGGGGAAAATTTTGATAAGGCAGCCGAGAACCTTTTTACACTGCCAGTAAAAAAGAATAAGGAGCTGAACAAGTAAGCGAGAAAACGACACAAACCCTCCCAAATTGAGAAGGAGACACGTATTTTCTGGAAGAAACCTTCCCTCTTCAACCACCTTCAATTCTAGACGGTGACTTGCAATTTCATATTTTAACTGCTATCCTTTTCGTTGTCCCTATTCTAGTCCCTATTCATGACGTCAATTAAAATTATTGCAACAGTTACCAGCAGTTTGATGTATAACTACTAGCCAAGTCGTACGATTTTTTCCGGCTGTTCACGAGCAAATAATATCCTTTCACACATATTGGGTTCGTGGTGTATCTACTACAAAACTTCTAATACCATTTTTGTACTGTTAAAAGAACTTGATTACTGCATGTTTACGTCCTTTATTATTAATATTCTGAGTCACAAAACTAAAGATTATTCAATATCTTATCATTGCAATCGTAAAATCTAATCGCATAAATGAAAGTTACAAATACTCAGAAAAACTGCAGAAAACTAGCATGAATTTCAGTTTAATGAGACTTCCTGGCGCAGTGTACCACTGCAACGATTTTCATCCGGTTTACCACACGTTGCAGTTGTTTTATTGTCTCCATTTACATTCGGCTGGTCTACAGAATAGTCATCGGGTCTAAGGAGCAAAATTAGACCGTTCGTTACTTTCGAAAAGTCTAAGATCAATAGTCAGCTAGAGAGAACAATAGCCTTCAGAAACAATAGTACCCTAGAAATCAAACTACGAACAATCGAAAATATCCGGCACGCCTTCGCTCATTAGTCTGACAAACTGAGAATTTTCTATTGGGTATCCAACGATGCAACGGTTACTAATAACCCACTACCATAATGATTCTCTGAACAATGGGCTTTTACTTTATTTAAAAGTTCCTTACCTCAAACGATTGGAAATTGAAAAGTTCGTGTAATTTTGTTTAATGTTAATTCTAACACACGGTGTATTTAATTTGGTTCCTATCAGTAACTGACTAATAATGCTGCAGTATAATTCAGTAATATGCCATACAACTTTATATGATTTACATGCTTTATAATTTTCTAATATATTGTACAATATGACCTACACATTTTCTAATATATAACATGACCTACTCAAAGTAAAAAAAAATATTAGTAATACTAAATTACAAACTACTGTTTCGGTTAACATAGCAGACTAGTTAACTATCGGAGTCAGACTCACAACTGAATACTAACATGGCAAAAAAACTACCTAATTTTGGGCTAGCACTTGAAATTTCATAGCGAATGTCTCTCTGACTCTGAAAATGTGTTTCATACGTCAATGTAAACACTCCCTACGCTGAAATAGGGTATTAGGCGTTTTGACCCCCCTAAACCTACTGCGCAGTAAAAAATGCAGACTGAAATTGCGTAATGACGTGTGGCCATCCGCAATCTGTTGTTTTCCTCCGCTTCGTATAAGCGAAACACGATAGCGAAATACCTGAGCAGGGGAAGCCCACATGCGCTGTTGCATCCTGTGGCATACCTGCGAAGCATACACTCAAGTTTACATGATGCCCACGAAGTATTTTTCCCTTTCTTTTTATTCCCTACCAAGAATTATTCTTTAGAACGGGGGAATGGGTTCATAAAAAAGTCCTTATAAAAAAAACGCTGCAAGCCCAGGTGCAGACATGGGGCGCATCTTTCCACTCCAAGGGGGGGTTTTGATACGCCGAAAGGGATAAAAAACGTAGCTCTCCCCCTTTCCCTTCCTTAAGCTTTTATTTTAGAAATAAAATCCAGGTCTAATTCCCAGCTTTTCTAATGTAGAAGCTTAATTTCTTTCTGTGTTTAACCCATTAGTGAGAAACGCAATATTTTACGTCCTGAGAAGGCCAAAAGGGCAAACATTTTTAGCAACATACCTGCTTTTAGAGAAAACCTTACAGTATGCATCCCAGAGCTACATCCCAAAACAGGATATACGGTGCTCGTCCCTTTTAATATTGTTTTATAGCTTTTTATACGTTCGCGATTACCCAAAAGAACCCCAAAAATCCCCCGAAAAAGTTTTTATTTTAGACTGTTGGAAACTGTTCCAAAATGAGTAAAGAAGCCGGAAAGGCTTTTTCTATGCTACTTTTTTTAGCGTAAAAAAAAATCCTACGGGGGGTTCCCCCATTATTGTCTGGACGAATGACCGTAGTGTTGCATCATCATCCAATTCCAAATCGGTCTTTATTAAGCCAGGGTGCAGTCGCTGGCCCCGCAAGCCACCCGGTTCTCCCCTTTTTTTTACCATGCTAAGCCGTTTTTCACTCTTTCAGCTGGTATACAACCACCGTTTTAGGGGTTAAAAAATTGGACCGGCAGAATGGTGTAGAGGAGACTTAGATAAAGGGTAACAAAGCCTATTCATCATCGCAAGGGTTGGACTATGGTGATGGTTAAAAAAGGCGGTTAGAATGTCGCTCTCTCTCTCGCTTGCTCTCCTCTTTCGCTTCTATCTCTCCCTGTGAGAGAGAGAGTTTTCCTTTTAGACCGTTCTTTAGAATCAGCTCGGTCACTTCCCCCTTAATACACTGCAGGTGGTCGGTCGTGCTTCTCCATTTTTTTATATCCATCTTTTTCGCCCCCCTTTTTTTAGTAACCACGTATTAGTTTCCAGTAAAAATCACAAGATATCCACTTAGCTGGAAAAATTGACAGCGTTACAGTCCACCCCCAAAGAGCAGCAACGGACGTTTTATTACACAATGTTTCTGCAACGCCTACACCGGAGCAGTGCAAATGCTTATCTAGCTGGCCGGGTGAAATATGTAATACGTTTGCCATATGCTTCTGAACTTTGGTTGGAAGCTTGACTGAACGTTATCCACTGAGTTGGGGAATTTACTGAAATGTATGCCTTATTAGTAATTTGCCCTGGCGGTAAAGAAACATTCGCAACAGTGAAAACATGGTAAAGCGTATTCCGTTTCACTGGAGGGTAATTTAGTGCTGCGGAATTGCTTCTTCTTTCCGGTAGGAGTTAAAGACCTAGGAGATAAAAAAAAGTTTCTTGCTTTTTAAGAGCTAATTTCTGAGTAACGCAGAAATCTTAATTGGACGAGATAGCGAGGATAGACCCGTTTTTATTCTTCCGAGAGGTCCTCAAATGCATTGAAGCCATTAAATTTCGGCCTTAGTGAAGGAAAATCCATCGAAATTGTTTCTGAACTACAAATTTTACGACTAATGTTCTCTTCAACTAAAGGTACTTTTTTAATGTTAAAGTATTAGTATTATAAGCTTACACTGCCTTTTATTTTACTTTGTTTTTTTATTAAGTAAAAGGTTTATTAAGTTGTTAGGGATATAATCGAGCTTATCTTAGTATGCTATTCCGTTACCGTTTGTTTGCTTCTTTGCATTCAAATGTGGAATTTCATGCAATAGTACCAACATTTCTAGCACTTCTGAGAAATTATACAATAGGATTTCCCATTCTTGAAATTCCGTATTATATGACCGTTGTTTGGGAAAAGTTAGCAAAAACTTCTGTAGACAAGTAAAACACTACTGTTCAGAAACTTTTCAATGTTCCAATTAGTTAGAATGTTTCCTTGTATTACACGGTTTCGTTTCCACGAGAAGGTAATGCGTTCTTCTTACGTGTTCATATGCTTCACTCTTCTTCAAACATATACGTATGAGCTCGCATAAAGAAATTGAGCAGTCTTCGCTTTAGTCCTCGCCTGTTATCCCCTGTTATACATAAGTCAACTTGTGTTACAATTCTAAAGCACTACTTTCAAGGTAACGGAAAAGTCGAGTTTCTGGCCTTAGAATTGTCTTATCCATTTCATCAATGAAGGCGTCAAATAGGTCAGGGATGGCTTTCAACGAAAAGTTATGACTCAGAGTAACGGAGCAATATTTTTTCATTTCTTAGCTACAATAACAAATACTCGAAGTCTGCAGAATTTGTACAAGTACATAACGAATAACTACAGAAAATTTAAATAATGCAAAACGAAATTTGAGTAGAAAACTTTCAAGTAAGGGCTGGAAGTCTCTTCACTGTTACGGTACAAGAAATATGGAGAGCAAAACAAACTTGGATTCCAAACTAAAAAGTTAGTCGTGATCCTAAGCTGCGCCTTTCCTAACTCTTCAAACTTTGAACAGACGCTTTTGTTATCGTGGCATTTCATTTAGAATGTCTGATTGATATTAGTTTAACAAGCTTCGCTGTCTTTAAAGTTGAATCCGTTCGCATATACCGGATATTTCCGAACTTGATACCTTCAATTTTGTGTTGTAATCAGAAATAACAGGCAGGAGGCTTTTTCCCATACTTCCCAATTTTTACGAAGGGTTCGTTCAAAAGATACGAAATATGCAATGATTTCCATAACTTTTGCTGAAATAAGCTAACATGGATAATATTTGTTCTATATGGTAAGAACATGCGACAAATTAACATGTAATACGAAACTAGCTTGGTCCCCAGAATAGAATTTGGCATTTGCAGCTTTACAATGCTATCAGTCATGGTGTTTCAATAGTTTAATTTCTCTAATACGATCGTTTCTTTCACGTTTCTTGAATTTAACTATTTAAGAAATTAAAGGAATTAAAGTTCTTTAAATTGTTTAATTAAAGAATGTAACTGCTATTCTCACATTGATGTTTGTTTCGTGGGTATACCATAAGGACATCTATAGTTGAGTTTACACGATAAATTGTGACTTCGTGCAAGTCCACCATAATTTACCCACGGACATCCACTCTAATAGTGGTAATTTTCTAAATGGTTTCATCAAGGTTGTTTTTGTTCATACTTCAGTGAGAGCCTTGGAACCATTATAACTGAGTTATTACTAGGGATTTTGCACGTAAAAAGGGAGTCGTTGCGACGTCGGCCTGTTTGTTTTCTTAAGCAATATTGCCCAATGCACTTAGACCTAAAGCAATTGCCAAAGAATGCTTAATATGTGAAAAAGTCCTTTTTAGAAAAGGAGGCTTGATGGAGCGTTCGTGTACTCAAGAAAGGACAGGACGTTAGCCATTTGGAACTTGAAAATGAGCTTTCTCAGCTTTTGCAGAATTCAATGATGGATGATGACTTGCTTCTTTTTCGCCTCCTAATCTCCGGCAAACACGTACACACTGAACTGTAATGGGACAAAGCGAGTTAAAGGAACGCTAGCCCTCTTTTCCTTCGAACGGTTGCTCAAGGAAGGAGCTGCCGTCCCAGCTCCCTTTGTTGAACGATGACCTCATAGCTTATACAAAAGACTCTTGAAAATCCAGCAAAAGAGAAGCACACTATACAAGACGCCACGTAATTCATCATACACGGTAAATAGACGAACGAGACCTTCTAAAAACGATGCCTGAATTTAACTGTCAATACACAACAGTTAAACGAAGGAAAGACCCCCCCCCTTCACCCAACAGTTTTGCCCGTACAGTGCCAAAATCTAACAATTCCACCCACCAATCCATCTCGTAGTTCGTAACAAATAAGATTCCTGGAAGCAAGTCATTTGAAAGCTTTTGTTTCTTTACAGGGTGGTGGGGTGTAAAGAAACAATACAAAAAAAGCCTCTTAGAAAGCACTTTTTGGAGGGAATGCCTAAGCTCGGGCTTCTCGGAATTTCATTTCGAAACTAACATCGCATTGGTTCTTCACTGCCTAATATCATGGCTTCCTTCTTTCAAACTTCTCGTTCCTCTTTTGCCTAAAGTAAACGTAAAAGTTAGTCAAAAGCAACTCGAAGGAAAAATAGGTATTTAAGATCTCAAAGATGGGGAAACGCACTTTAAAAAGGTAGGAGAGCTCAGGGTTGAGCTTCACTTGTGTAATTATCGAAGATGTTTTTCGGTATGGTACTAAAAGTAGTGCTGTTCTCCAGAGCAAGAGCCTCGCTAATTTCTGTACGGATTGCTCGTCTAACGCTATAAACTTTGGCAAATGAAAAATGGAGAAATGGTAACGTAACTCGAAGTTGTCGATAAACAGGCGGAGAAAGATGGCTGCCGCCAACAATACTTCTACAAGGTGATTGGCCCTGCCGGTAATATGGATTGAAAAGTCCGCAAATGGTGGTGCTAGCAATACAGGAGCCGTATTGCGAGGAGGCGGAGTCACCGATTTCCGGCGCATGATGCTCCGAAAAGAAAATTTAGTACGCCGAAGCCTCAGCCGCGAACAGTAGCAAAAGTAACGGGTGTGGCAGTACTCGACGTTAACATAATCGTCAGCTGTATTTCTTCCAGTTTTCTCCCCTGTGACAAAAAACACTCGCAGTGGCTAAAAGCTACTTGCCAATCTTTTGGCGCATTGATCCCTTACCCACAAGAAAAAAAAGCAGTGTTTTCGTGACTCCAAGTACTTCTTACCATCTTTTAGGCCTTCTGGAGCTGAAGTTGCAGAGATTAGTACGTAGGAGGCGACCTCAAGGTACCACCGAACCCGCACGCTATCCAGACTCGGTAACCGCATCATTTGCGAAGAGAACCTTCCAGAACTTTCACGGAAAGTGAGAACTGACAGTGCTGAAGATTATACGAGTGCTTTTGCCTAAATGGAGGCTGTAATTAAAGAACGTTGGATTGTGGAAGATACCAAGCTACACCCGGGAGTTCGCCAAGCTCGGGTGTTAACACCAACGAAGAAACTCACGAATAAGGGGGGATTTTTTTGAAGCTCTGCATGCTTTTGATTGTTGCTCAGAAAGCCGTGCGACAAGTGAGGCTTTCGAGTAACAATCAGAGTCAAGAAAGGGCTCCTTGCAACTGGGTATTTTCTCATAATTATTGTCGCACCAAAAGGTTCTGTCTGCCGTGGTTTGCATGCTAAGGGTTCCCAAAGATTTTGCCTTTTGTCTTTGCATGCCACCGACGTAGGTTTATATTAACACTTTTATAGCGCTGGTTGCAACCCAAATTGGTCTTGATTGCAGATCATACATCTCATTATGGAACGGTGATGAAGCAAACGGAAGGGGTTTGGGGGCAAAACGGGGATACGACTAGACTTGGAACTCTTTCTCTCGTTACTAGCCTTTCACTTTTGCCATGGGGCTTGCTTCCGAACGAAGTGTGTTCTTATTTCTAAAAGGGTTTATTTCACAATAAAAGAGTCGTTGACTCAAATTGACCTAGACGGGCCTTACTCGTTTATCGCCTAAATCGCCGCCATGTCATGCCGACGAAAGTTGAACGCGAAGCGAAAGTTTTCTTTGCCGTCTTAGATCGTAACAACGAAATAAATTAGATAATTTAAACAGAACACTGAGGTTTTCACATGGTTGGCTGTTCCTTTTTTCCGTTGTATGGTAGAAGGGAATGTTACTTGATTTTGATGATGTAAAAAGGGTAAGAGTTCATAAAAACGCGATCCAAAAGATAATCTGGTGAAAAAGTGGTACATTGTTCATTGGGTGGTATCGACTGGACGTGGAACATGATCATTCTTCGATGGTCGAGCGATCGGATTCCAATGGGGCGGTTCTATTTAGGGAAAAAAAGACTCCAGAACGGGATGAACATTAATGTACACGTCAGTGAACTTGTGACAGAGATCTTGACGAGAAGGAGACAACGATACGGTAAAGAGTGTATAATGAATTTGCATGCCTATTTTATGTAAGCTATGCGAGTATCTTGGGAATGTAACAAGAAGAGATGTAATGCAGTTTGATTTCGCTTCTCTTGCACGGCTTTTTGAAATAAGACACGGAGTGTTCATTGTTGATGACTACAGGTCAAAGATAAAGGAAGAGTCATCTGAGAAATTCACTGACTTTGTCGTGCAATTTTAAGCGCAGTCTTTGAATTTCAAAAAAGGGTCTGGTACACTTTGAGAAAGAAAGCTTTTATCTTTTCGCGCAACAGCTCTCTGAAAAGGAGAAGAATCTCATTGCATTAGTTTATCACATCGTTAAAACTTGCAAAAAATGCCGTCCCTCCCCTCTCGAATCCGTCAGTTACGAAAAAAATCAATAACGCTGAAAAGTCAGGCGCTATGTGATGTTAGCCAGTATGGAAACGAAGTATACGATAGGAAACTAGGATTAATGATAATGCGGGTTTTCTTATTTATTTCGGTTCCACATTCTTGGAGACTTTCTGTGTTCTACATTGTAGTACTAATTAAACTTATAACTAGAGACTATAAAAAATGCAAACAGCCTTTCAAATTACTTGGGCTGCAACACGACTGCAAGTATTCTCCTCGACTAATTCGGAACCATAAACTGCGAAAACAGCTACCACGTTACTTGTAGCTCTCTCTCATACATTCCAGAGCTTTTTTTTTCGGGGAGGGGCACAATGTTACTTTAACATATTCTAATTGCAAAATATTGGCAATTTGTATCAAATTTCTTTGTATCAAGCTTAAATAGACTAATTTATTTGCTTTGATACAAATTAGACCTAAAAAGTTAGCCGGATGATAAATAAGCTAAATCATCAATCATGTTAAATATGTTAAAATCATAAATCGAAAACAATCACATGCTGCAGATTGTTTTCGGGGTTTCGTTTAAAGTCAAGCCAAATGAGATGCGAGAAAATTTTCACTGAACTCTTGCTTCTAATTTCTCTTACAAATTAGCTGACCATATTCAAATTCCCCAACTTTTGTTTCCAATAGTTATGCTTTATTGTTTTTCATTCTACTTTTTAGGGGGATGAGGGCTGCCGAGTTTATTCGACGGAATGAGAACTCGACACTAGCGATTTCACTTGCAAATCTCAAATTACAGCTCGCAGATCCATTGGCACAATTAATAGAAAGTATCCAACGAACTGGAAAACTTAGGAATTAATTTTTTCATTGCATCCCGAAACCTGAAGATTTATTTTTGCCCAGATGTTAAAAATCACGATGATGAAGCACTGTCTATTTTAACGCGATTCCTAAACCTTGGTAAATTGCATAAATTTGTGTAAAAGTTATTTTCGTTGTGTGTGTCTTCACTTATACTATACTATATCTTTGCGGTTAAAGTTTTATGTATAAAGGTTCAGAAATACGTTCTGATAAGCGAGTTTTTGGTAAAATAATACATAAGAAATAAATACACGAAGCGTCTTCTTAATGAAACGGGCACGAATATCGTCCATGTTTTTAATTCTACAAATAAAAAAAAACAATCTTCCTTTCTAGTTGATGATCAATGAAATTTCTGCAACAAGTTTATATTGCAAAATGTGTTTCTCTTAAAAGTACGAGCAATGCGAATCTCAATTAACGCAACCGCATCCTAAGGCGAGGGCATCCCATGGCTTCTAGACGCGTTGGCCATTGGCTTAGGCCAGGAGCTCCATGGACGGTAGGCATTGGTCGTGACCAGGCGTGTCATAAGAAAGACCGTGCTGCCACAGCGGGTAGTCACACAACTAGAATAGAGTGGAAGACCAAAATAAACAAACCTAAACACGGGAGCAGGCAATTTTGTTCGACAGTGCAAAATGGTTAAAGTTGTATTTCTGCATCCTGATTTAGGTATTGGTGGAGCAGAGCGTCTGGTAGTTGATACGGCTTTGGCCTTACAGAAAAAGAATTACACAGTAGAGTTCTTAACAACTCATCATGATCCCCAGCATTGTTTTGAGGAAACAAGAAATGGCACTTTTCCAGTGACTGTGGCGGGAAACTGGATTCCTCGTAGCGTAGGTGGAAGATTTATCGCCCTTTTAGCATATTTGCGCATGCTATGGGCAGCAGTGTATTTAATTACATCTAGAATGGCACCCGACCTAATCTTCTGCGATCAAGTATAGCGTATATTAAAAAAAATCATTTTAGTATTTACTATATTTCTCTCTCCTTCAGGTCTCTGTTTGTGTACCTATATTAAAGCTATTCTCGTCTGCTCCAATTTTATTCTATTGCCATTTTCCTGATCTGCTACTTACTGACCGAAAATCATGGCTGAAAAGCTTATACAGAGCTCCCCTAGACTGGTTAGAAGAAAAATCTACCTCCATGGCAGATACTGTCCTAGTCAATAGCAGGTTCACTGGTAAGGGACTACTATTCTGTCGAATGTTTACATATCTTACTATGTATTATATATAATTTTTTTCTTCCTGTCTAGCTGACGTTTTCAGAAGAACTTTCAAGTCAATTCAGTTCACTCCAGAGGTGTTGTATCCCTCGCTCCCTTGCCAGAATTCCCAGAGTGTATCTACTTTATCACTGTCTGAAATTCTACAGAAAGATGTCGGTGACAGTAAAATCATTCTTTCCATCAACCGCTATGAACGGAAGAAGAATCTTCCGCTGGCCCTTCATACCTTACGTAAGTTTTAGACAAATGCTGCTTGGAAGTATTAATGAGTACTTTCTGATTAGGTGAACTCAAAAGCCTAGGGCAAAGTAACATACATCTCGTAATGGCAGGAGGTTACGACGAGCGCGTGTCGGAAAACGTCGAACATTATCAAGAGTTAAATTCCATAGCTGCGGAACTGGAATTGAATAATCTCGTGACCTTTCTCCGGTCTCCCTCTGATGCCGCCAAATTGGTCTTACTTCGCGCAACAGCGGCTTTATTATACACACCTGCGAACGAGCATTTTGGCATTGTGCCTTTAGAAGCCATGTACAATCAAGTGCCCGTGGTGGCCGTAGCATCAGGCGGTCCGTTAGAAAGTATTCTCGATGGCCAAACAGGGTTTCTCAGACAACCTGACCCTAAAGAGTTTGCGCTGGCTGTTCGGCAATTACTTGGCGACAACAATTTACGAAGCTGCATGGGTCAGGCGGGTCGCCAACGAGTTCTAGACGAGTTTTCCATTGAAAGTTTCGCGAATAGATTAGACACCATTGTTATTAATATGCTTGATAAAAAGAAGGCTGAATAATTTACAAAGGAAACTTATACGTGATTATATTTGAAAGGAAACATACACAATATTCACCACAGATTGAACATTTAAAGTTTAGGCTTCTTGGAATCAGGGCCTTCATCAGTGTCGTTTTCTACACGGAACACGGGTTTCGGTTGAGTCCTTGAGAACGAAATATACGTTATTACATTTTTGAGTCAAACGGCGCGAAATTTGAATAACTTACGACTTGTAAGCAGGCGTGACCCAATAAGGGTTTTCTGCAGCTTCTTTAGCGTGTCTTAAGATCGCTTCTCGGGGATCTGACTCGTCGTCCAAGCGGTTGGATATGCCCAAGTTGCGTACAATGTAAGACGACAAGGTACTACCCGATGCTGCCACTCGACCACCCGAACCTTAAAAAGAAGAGTTAAATAGCACCTTTAATTTACGACAAAATTTATATGAATTTTTAGGGGCAATATTTAAGAAGATGCACCAGGTCCTCGTTTTACGCGGTATTTAGGCATGCTCTTTGAGTAAAATCTCCTTTTACGCGGACTAACAGCAAGCCTATAAAGTTTGCAACTCGTTTTATAGAGCACTTTTTGCTAATGCGGCACGTAAACCAGGCTTACAAATTATGTACACTCATGTCTCTTAAGCACTTACCTCGAGTGTACACAGGCAAATCAGGGCGATGAGACGCCACAGGATCTTTCCGCAATTTCTCCATTACCCTTCGGGAAGATTTGGGTCGATCTTGTTTAAAAAGGGGAAGCGCATGGGGCGTAATGATATGTGATGTGGATACCACTTCAGTCTGCCAATAACCTCAAAGTATTAGTCAAACGTATTCGATAAAAAAAGGGTATATGGAATTATAACTCTAAAAACGAGAAGTTAGAAAAAGGAAAACTTCATCTTCTTACCGCACGTTCTTTCTTCTTCATTTTTGACATGCACAATTTGGCTCCTCGCTGGCTTAGTTTGTCATCATAAAAGACTTTAATTTGTCCGTTGCCACAGCCGACCAAAATCTCATTAATCTTGGGATGCCAGGAAACCCGTACGACATGCTGAGAACACGAAGAACAAGAGTTATGGTTCCGGATTCATTGAGGTTATTTCTTTAAAGATCTGTACCGCTGGGATGTCAATCTCCTTAACGATTTCAAAAGTATCTTTCTCCAAAAAGAGCAATTTGCCACCTTCCTCCCCCTTGCGCTTGCTGGTGCCCGTCACAAGTAATTTATCATCTGGACTGAAAACGCACTCCGTCCTGAAGAAATCACATAAATTAGATGTCTTAAGAAACAGATTAATAACCAAACTGTGAAGAGACGACGAATGAAAAAAAAAACAAAATAAGAAATAACATTACATAGCGAAACTTGTATAGAGATCCGTAGCCACGTGAACAGGTTTTTTGCTGGTCCGGACATCCCACAATTTCAAGGTTTCATCTAAGCAGCGGGTGGCGATTTGAGTGCCTTCGTAAGAATAGCGAATGCAAGTTGCATCGGCACCATTGGCATGTGCATCACGCACTAACCAGCACGTACTCACCTGGAAAGATTTATCAAAGTGTCAGACATTTTTGTTATATTTATTCCCTTTGACCCAGGACAAGGGCTTTAATCATTTAGGGAAAAGATTCTTACAAAGTTCTTGCGGTGATCCCACATTTGAATGGAACCGTCACTGCAAAGGGCTGCTACGGTATTGCCATCGCGTGAAAAGGTACACGACCCAGGCGTAACTCGAAGTCCTCCTGCCGACCGACATTTCATAATAGCTTTGTGATGCAACGGTTTGTCCATGGCCCAAAGCCGGCACGACCTGCAAATGAAATGACAAATATGCTTTAACGTATACGACTTTCATATGTCCCACTTAGGAATGGTACAACGCATTACTTATACTAGAATCGATTTGAGCTAACTCCTTGGAACGTTAATAGTCGTAGTACAGATTCGTCTTTCAAATAAAAATGTTTTACAGCCTCTTCCTTTTTGAATTCGTTAACTACACGGTTCAATGAAATAATTGTATATCTATTGCAAACATCTGTCTCAAGCAAACGATTGGATAACGATCTAGAAAATGCAAACGGCTAACAAATTTTGCTATCATTTTCACCTAATTTTAAAGCATTACTTTAGCATATGAAATTAAACGCTAACAACCTATATCGAAATAAGTATTGAATCAAATACTAAATACTGAATAAAATACCCAATATAAATGGTATAACGAAATTGTAACGTGTAGAACTAGCGTAACGTGTAGTATGCAATGGTATTTGTTGGCTTTCGACGGCGTGCATTATTCGTTTCCGTCGCCACTTTTCGATTTGTGCAAAATTTGCGGCACTTGAGACCGGCGGCGATGTGTAAAACAAGGACCTGGTCAGGTGAAGAAGGACGGTGACCAGCGAGTGATCAATCGATGGCCAGTGACCAGGCCCTACGCTAATATAGTGACATCTAAAATTCTATTCCTTTATTATCTGTGGCAATATAACTAAACACTATATACAATATTATTTACAAAGTATTAAAATTAAGCATGGTTTACTTTACTATGATTTGATAAGAACCATAACACGACATTTTCAACAATGAAAAGACATGGCCATACCCATCTTCTGAAGAGGTCATGAACTCGTTTTTGTCACGTGGATGCCAGGCACCGTACGTTAAGCCCGCAATATGGCCTTTGGTCTTGGCGGTATCTAGAATGTACTGGTCACCTTTGACGCATTCGAGCTTTTCGAAACCATCTCGGTCCAGTACTTTCGCCTGAAAGAAATAAAAAGAGAGGATGATAGTAAAATGATTATATATTAATATTATGGAATTTGGTGTTAAAATTACCTGAGCACTGCCGGGAATAACTAGGACAGTATCCCCTGTAATAGAATACTCCAAATGTCGGATTGGGTGACTAGTATTACATCGAGTAAAACGTATCATTCAAAGAATTTAACTTTTAAATGGACTTTACCTTTCACACGGACGGATTGTACGGAAACTCTGTAGAGACGTATCCATTCCAGCGAAATCCCAATAACGGACCTCATAGTCAACTCCGCCTGATACAAGCCGGGAGCCGGCTGGGTCAATACTTAATGCGGAAACTGCTTTCGAGCCATGTTCTATTGACACAGACATACTGCAAGGAATTCGCCCTGCCAAACCCTACAAAACACACCGGATTATGAAAAATGTGCAATATTTACATAGATAATCAATAAAAAGTCAAGATATACAAAGCGATAAAGGGCAAGACATGGCACGTTATAGTAATTTTAGTAATACGTGCTAGTAGTTAGTCTTTATTGCTACGAGGACAAATAGAACTCTCCTAAGAATATTACCATTTCTTCTTCGCGTTCTTCTTCATCTTCATTACTACTAGCGCCTTCGTCGTCTTCATCACTTTCGTCTTCTTTTTCGTCCTGGGATTTTGGCTTTTCCACGAAAGATGGTGGTAAGGGCGGTCCTACTTCTTCATCAGATTCTTTGTCTTCCTTCGATGCATCCTTTTTCTCTGCTACTTTCTCTCCAGCATCAGGTTTCACTGTGGAACTCTCTGCACCTTTCATAGATGACATCCAAAATTCATTGAATTTAATGAATTCAAACTTGCTAAGAATACTAAATGAACACCTCGAATTTCATTAAGAAATACAAAGAAATGTTTATAACAGGGTCAAATTTCAGAATACTATCTTTATAGTCGTAATTCTGAAACAACGGGATTTGGCGTGTAATATGTGCATTTCCAGATTTCAGTCATTCTACGTGAACACTCGCGAACAGTCTGCTGTCTGCTAGTACAGTAAAAAAGAAAGGGACTGATGCCAGATTATTGCTCAAGAACGCGTATAAAAAGAATTTTTGGGCAAAAGTACTGTGTAACTGCAAACAAAACGAAGGGCGACATTGGGAGTAGTAGTCTTTCCATCAATTCAAAACGAACGATGTAATATACTTCAAAATTCCATGCCATTATCCCTACAGATTCCTAAATTAAACTTCAGTGCATTCGTAATTGGCTGTTACCGGCGAGTCAATCTTTAAGGAAAGAAATGACAACTAAATATATATGCATATTTTTTTTACTTGCACTGGAAGAAGTTCCGGCTACAATAGCTCTAGCGGTTAATCGAGTCTGTTCCACAAGTGCTGCTAAATCAGGCACTTTCACTACAGATTTGCCGAAAGAACTAAATCCCATCATGCTCGCAACCGCTTTATCTTCTTCTGTGACAACAGTTTCTTCGGGTTCTGGTTTTCTGTTCGATGACATTTTCCCAAAGCTGCCGAACCCAGCTGCAGCACTTCCATTCTTGCTCCCCGCAGTCGTATTTAAACTAGAAGCTGTAATTTTCCCAAAGGAAATTCCTCCACGTTTCCTGTTCATGTCTCGCGTTTGTTTTTCCGTTTCCGTTTGTTTTCCTCGCCGTGATCCCCTCTATGGTGTCAATTTTGCGAACTTAAGAGTTTTCTATTATATTTACTAGAGGCAGCACCATCAGAAGCTACACTTGTTAGAATTTTCATGCGGGTGCTCTACTCCATCAAAAATCTTCCCGAAATCGCTGACGACTAGTGCTCCGTGGCGATTACTCCTTTTCTCGTGTTTGGTTAACCGGTATGTAAAATTTTCTCCGTTTAAATTTTACCTTAAAATTTGCCATGACATTCGTGTAATTAACTAAATTTATTGATTCTATACCCTTGCTATTACAATAGGTTTGAATTGGGAACCTTTTCTTGTTAGTACTTAAGAGTTTAAAGTTTAATCATTTAAGGCTGGGCTTGGATGGAAACGTAGCGTATGATTGTCTTTTCTTTTTTCAAAAAAAATAAGTTTAATGCCCCTTTGGGGTGATTGGAATTGCTTGTTGTGAATTTTTTGTTTTTATCGTGAAGGTCTGCCTTTCAATTCATGGATATGGACCTTGGAACGATTGTCATCTGGCTCGCTGCCTTCGTTGTAGTAGCGGCCGTTTCCTTTTTGGTGTCTGTCCTCAGTTTCAAAGTAACGTTTTATTTCCTTCTTTTTACATAATTCATCCTCAAAAGTGCCCGCAGCTAATGATGTTTTACCTGTTGCTAGGAAAAAACATTCGAACAAGCGCTAGCAGAACAACGTGAAACGGATGGTTCAGCGAGCAAATCCGACAAAGACAAGAGCTCGAAGGATAAGAAGGGCAAGCGCTGGGTGAAGAAACCCAAGGACAAATCCGGGGACGGTGCCAGTTCTTCTGAAGGAAAACTGCACGTGGAATTTGAACCCGCTGCTGAAATTATCACATTACCACTCATTCCAGCCCCGACCGAAGTAGAACATCTTGACCTCAATCCTTAATCTGATGCTATCGCACTATCATGCACATAATTAAAAGGTTAACGGTCTTTTTGTAGGAGAAAACCGTGGCACCAGTACTAGCACCGGAGAAGCATAAGAAAGAGAAGGTCAAACCCATTTTGCGAAACCGTAGCGAACATAGTCCCTTAGCTGCCGACAAGTTAGGTTTCGATCCTGACGTGGATTCGGCCAATCATTTTACCGAACATCCTCCCAAAGATGACGTCGAACTGAAAGCCAAGGACGAACATCACAAAATCCTCAATGGCTCGACGAAACCCAACGCTCTGTTAGATAACGGGGAACCGGAAGTTGTGAAAACGACCGTCACGAACCTTGGGGCCGAGAATTCTTCCCCCAGCACCCCGAAAAAGGACAAGAAGAAGAAACAAAAACCCAAACCCGCACGTGAGGGGGCGGTGGATGGCGATGAGCTTTATGACCGCGAGCGCTTATTGGCCAATTTGCATAAAGCCGTTCTCTCGAATGGCGATATTCAAATGTTGATTGAAGCGCTACTGCATAAACAACAAGAGACCGTCTCGGATGCTGGCTGGATTGAGGTAATTAGCATAGCTTGAGTTGTATGTCGTAAAAGTTTTACATACATGCAGTTTTACGAAACCATAATTCACATTACTGTGGTCGTGGTGACTTGGTAAAAGTGAGCTGTAAAATTATACGTTAACTTAAAAATCAGCATCGTAAGATTATATATACTTTGCACAAAATCGTACTGAAGATAACATTTTACGAAAAATGAAATTTAATGAAGTTGTTGAGTAACGAATTAGCATGGGTAGAAAGGAAGGTTGAAAGAAAGTGTAAATAATTTCGTAAAATGCGTGAAGGGTAGCTTTATCCTAGAATGAAGATATTTACGCATTCTTTATTATATATTTTACTTTTTATTCTTTCATTTTTAACATGTGTTTGTACTTTTTCTAGTTTCCACGCTGAAGTTTTCATTGTGTTGCTTTATTTCATGTACTATTCTTTTAGAAAGGAAAATGGGACCCGGTTAACGCGTTGAAAAAACAATTGGCAGATGTTGAGCAACAATTGCAAGAAAGCCGCGAAGCTGCTCAAGCTTTCCAAGCCAAAGTAAAGAATAAACGAGATTGTATGAGGTTGGTTAATAAATTATGTTTTTCATGGTAGTTGAAGACGATGGGTGCGGACTTGAACGCGGAACGGAACAGAACCGAACAAGCTAGAAAGCAAGGCGAAGAAGCCGTTACTCGCGTCCAGAATGAATTGCAAACTCTGCGTCAGCAACACACCATGGAAGTCCAGGCCTTGTCGAACAAACTCCACGCCATACAGAACGCTCCTCCCCCCATTTCTGAAGAACAGATGCGGGCTGTGCAGATGCTGCAAGAAGAAAAGGCGTCTTTGGAAGCGCATTATGCCACATCGAAGAAAATCCAGCAAGAAATGAACATCCGTATCCAGCAGTTGGAAGAGCATATCCGCATTCAAGATCAACAACGCCGTGACGTAAGAAGAAATATTTTCTTATCAGCTTTTCTCAATTTCCTATTTTGTGCACGTTTTCTCAGTTTCCTATTTAGTTTCCTATTTTGTGCACGAAATATTGAGTTCTTGAAATCTAATTTCTATTTGCGTTTAGGAGGAGCTGCAACATCAGTCTCATTTGAATCGATTAGCTGGTCAGTTGCAAGAATCCGAGCAAAGCAAAGTGAACCTTGTGGTTGAAGTGTCCCAAGGCCGTGAAGCGCAAAAGATGCTCCAAACCTTGCAGCACGAAAACAGTTCTATGCAAGAAGCTTTGCGCAATGCTGAAGCTGTAGCGAACCACAGGGCTCGCGAAGCAGCAACCAAAGTTGAAGTAAAACTTATTCCTATTAAAATACGTTAAGTCCAGTGTAATCCAGGAAATAATTGAATAGTAAAGTATTTCTTTAAGTTCATTTTTGAAATTCCTTGAAGTAGATTCCGTGTTTCATAAGTCTATCTTTCTGCAAGTGTCTAAGTTCAGTTCAATTTTTTTAAGTTTAAACTAAGTGTTTCGTCCCGTTAAATATAATTGATCGTATAACGTGTACAATAGGAGTTGGAGCGCTCACGTCAGGCGTTGGAATCCCGTATTGCATCATCGGAAACCGATTTGATGGCTGAAAAGCAAAAAAGCGCTGCTGCCGAGCAATTGCAAAGACGGGTACAACAACTCGAAGACGAACACGAAACATTGAACATGGAGTTAAAAACTCTGCGCGAAAAACCGTCCGTCGAACCGGTAGAAAACCAGCTCAGGGAGAAAGAACAAGAGGTGCAGAGTCTGAAGACACGCCTCCAACAGCTTGAAAGTGAAAGGGAATCTGTGAACGCAGAACTCAAAAATCTGCGTGAAAAACCGTCTGCTGAACCGGTAGAGAATCAACTCAAAGAAAAGGAACAAGAAGTGCAGGGATTGAAAACACGCCTCCAAGAAGCTGAAGCCAAGTACGTTGTCTCGTAAAATTGCACAGCTGTTTGACTTAAAGTAGATTTGCTGTTGTAACTTAATTCGTATGATTTCTAACTAATTTATTCATTTGGCTTATTTATTTCTTACAGTTCCGCAAAGGCAGAGAATGCACTGCAAGCAGCGACAGCGCAATTGGAACAATCACAACGACTAGGAGCTGAATTAGAGGAACAGAAAGAGGCTAATAATGTAAAAAGTCTTTTAATATGTATTCATTCTTTTAATATATAAAAAAAATTATTGTTATTAAATAATGTGGGGTTTCCGATTTTGTATAGAAATTGAGAGAGAAAAATTGGAAGGTCGTAGAAGCAGTTTCCAAGACTGAAAAGACGGTTGAAGATCTGAAACGGCAACTGCAAGAACAAAAGTCGGCGGCCGAAGCGAGCGTCGTTGAACAAAAACGTCAGTTGCAGCAAATTGTGAAGCGTGTGCTTCCGGACTGTGATCTACCCGTTCCTACGGTAATTTTTCTAGCTTCAAGACGCTTCTGTCTTATCGAAAGGAAATTTGTAATCGGAACTGTAGAATGGAAGCGTTGTGGAGGTCATTGAAAACGTGCTGAACCGCGTTGTGGCATTGCGGGCGAACAAAAAGGAGGAGCAACAGGAAGAAGATGTCTCAGACTTGACCAATCAAGTACGACATTACAAGAATGTACTTGCTCAAACGGTAAGAGATAATTTAAGTCCTTGAATTTTTGTTCTGTGCCATGATTACATTTAAATATCTGTATATATTTTTGTAATTAGTTTTAGCTGTTGTATAGTACGAAAAAATAGCATGCATATATTAATAATGCCGAAGTAGAAATGATCCAATAGAAATACTCTGTGGACACTTATACATTCGTTTGTTTATTTACTGTGCAGGAGGGATTGTTACGGCAGCTGGAAATCCGCGTCAAGGAGGAAGAAACAAAATGGAAAAACCTCCTGTCAGACAAAGTAGCGGCACTGGAGGCAGCTGAAAGGGAACGAGATTTTTTTTGCAAGCAAAGCTCGCAAACTTCAGTAAGCTCATCTTTTCTGTATAATTTTCCGAACTTCCTTTAGGATACGAATGCGGAATAGAAGTATGAATTGTACCAAACTCAGTTGTTAGCTTTTCACAGCTCAGAAATAGCTCTAAGGAATATTTTTGCTTTCTTTCGCCAATTTTTCTTTTCTTTGCTTTTGTGGCCGTGTTTGCTTTTGTTGCTAATATGTATTTCCAACTTGCTTGGATGGAACTGTAAAGGATCCTGAGCATCCTAGCCTGCTAGAACACAAACTTGTGCGACAAACCCTGAAGTTGGGCATTGTCTTGCAGACTCAACAAAACGCCCTCGTGGGTGAGCGAAACGTGATTGAGTCCCTTCAGCAGCAAGTAGCTGCGATGAAGGTAGTAGAGATTTTTTTGAGTAACTACTCCATTGGGCGTGGTCGTTCTGGGTTTCGCGTCTTCAGTCGTAATTGTATTGTTACATTGGTTGTGATGTCTATATGTTACGTATGTATTCTTGGGAACATAATCAAGGAGTATGTGTTTTGGTCATTGTAGTACCGAACGTACTGTCATACTTTTCGTGTATCTGTGTGTGTTGAACGAGGTGGAGTGGGTTTATGTGTAATTATTTATATATTTTTGTTTTTGTTTTCTGTGTTACAGGGCCGTATTTCCGATTCTTAGTGGACCATCTGTTAAGCGTTACTACTTGGTTATTTGACGCAGGGGTGAACAAGTTATAGGGAGTGTCACAAGAATTCCTACAATGCTCCCCCTGAGTGGTTATGGTTGATATGGTGAGCTGCCCTAACTCCGGACATGGACGCAAAAAGACAAGAGTTGTTGCACCTGACTTCTTCTAACTGGGAAAGAGAAAAGCTTGGAACTTTTGTAAAGACAGTTACTGTACGTGGCTTATACTTATAGTTTACAATGTTTTTGTGGCATTCTGGAAAGGTTCACACTGGTCATTCCCTTCTCTCCAAAAGCCTCCCCTATTTCTACTTATTTCATTTTCTTGTCCTTTGTTTTTTGTTAAGGGAACTTTATGACAACATTGCAAGAGCTTTTGTTAAAACGTCTTGTAGAGGATTATGGGTGCAATAAACTTCTAAGAATTCATCCAAAATATTATTTAAAAAATGTTTCGTCAGTTCTTTGTAGAACTCGAATTGTACGAGCGTAAGTTAGTTGAGTTAGTCAATGTGAGTTGCAATAAGCAAAGCAGATAATGCGTAATACTTTTTTCGAAATTTTCGATAATCCACTATTTGGACCATAATGATAAAAACTAGAGTACCGTGACGAAAGCTTGAACGTCGACTTTTTTCTACGAATGCTTTACATCTTTGGGTTTCAGTTATCTCTGACTGTGTGGATTTATTTTTCATTTTTTTTCTAAGATTTTTTATTGCGTATGATGAAGATTTCTGTTTAGGGGTTTAAATCGTATTAGATCTGAGCGAGGGTCATTTTGTTCCGGTTGTATTGACAGTATAAGATTCGTCACCGGTGCAGTAATTTTGTTCGAACGACAGTTAAGTTCTTAATATAGTTCAAGAATCTGAAATTTTAATAAATCATTTTCTGCGGCGAAAAGCTATACATTGCTATAAACAATACATTAAGTTGCACGGTTTGGAAAATTACAGTTGTCAATAGGTCCAATAATCTCAGTTTAGAAGCACTTTCTGTGGACAATGGAAGGTCCAGATTCGTCGTATTCTTGTTTGGAAATCCACATCTGTTGGAAGGTGGACAAGGAAGCCAAGATGGAGCCACCGATCCAGACGGAGTACTTCCTCTCGGGAGGAGCAATGATTTTGATCTTCATGGTGGAAGGAGCCAAGGAAGTAATTTCCTTCTGCATACGGTCAGCAATACCAGGGTACATGGTAGTACCACCGGACAAGACGGTGTTGGCGTACAAGTCCTTACGGATATCCACGTCGCATTTCATGATGGAGTTGTAGGTGGTCTCGTGGATACCAGCGCATTCCATTCCCAAGAAAGAGGGCTGGAACATGGCCTCAGGGCAACGGAAGCGTTCATTGCCAATGGTAATGACCTAACACAGAAATCGCTTAGTCTCTTCCTGCTATTTTAAAGCAGATCTTTCAGTACCTGTCCGTCAGGGAGTTCGTAGGATTTCTCCAAAGAAGTGGAAGAAGCAGCAGTGGCCATTTCTTGTTCAAAGTCCAATGCTACATAGCAGAGTTTTTCCTTGATGTCACGAACGATTTCACGTTCGGCAGTAGTGGTGAAAGTGTAACCACGTTCAGTCAAGATTTTCATCAAGTAGTCGGTCAAATCGCGGCCAGCCAAGTCCAAACGCAAGATGGCGTGGGGCAAAGCGTAACCTAACCGAAAATAAACAAGTGAACGTTATGCTGCTGAACTTTTCGTTAATAGGAGCATATTTGATACAGTAATTTAAGTAGCGAAGATTGGTTAACTTAATTTGATAGAATTTATGAAATTTTGGTGCAAGAGTTGGCCATTACCTTCATAGATGGGGACAGTGTGGGAAACACCATCACCGGAATCCAAGACGATACCGGTGGTACGACCGGAAGCGTACAAGGAGAGTACAGCTTGGATGGCGACGTACATGGCGGGGGTGTTGAAGGTTTCGAACATGATTTGGGTCATCTTTTCACGGTTAGCTTTGGGGTTCAAGGGGGCTTCAGTCAACAAGACGGGGTGTTCTTCGGGGGCGACACGGAGTTCGTTGTAGAAGGTGTGATGCCAGATTTTTTCCATATCATCCCAGTTGGTGACGATACCGTGTTCAATGGGGTATTTCAAGGTCAAAATACCACGTTTGGATTGAGCTTCGTCGCCGACGTAGGAATCTTTTTGGCCCATACCGACCATGACACCCTGGTGGCGGGGGCGACCAACAATGGAGGGGAATACAGCCCTCGGGGCATCATCTCCAGCAAAGCCGGCTTTGCACATACCGGATCCATTGTCGACCACCAATGCGGCAACTTCGTCGTCACACATTCTGAGTTCGATTGTTGGAAAAGTTGACTATCACTAGAAAAAGAATACAGAATTGTAATAGACCTGAAAGTTTTGACGGTTTTAATCCAAGAAATAGCTTACCGAAACCTCCCGAAGGATTGCAAGTGTAAAGGTTTGATTACTGCTTCTTTCCTTTATATGTGAATAGATAAGGCAAGAGATAAGTTTTCGAAATGAGGGGAGGGCTTTTTTGATAATACTGTGTCATATCTGTTTTGGAAATTCATAAAACAATGCCTTATAAGGTAATGGAAAAGACGAAAGTCCTTATATGGACCGAAAGTCCATAACTAAGGGAATCGTGATATGACGGGAGGAGGGACATGTGACACAGCTATCCCAGTTATGATATCCAAAAGATAAGAATGCAATGCAACCTTAAATGAGAGTCTTCCGTTGTCATAAAGCGATTAAATGTTCTGAGTGACGATTTCCGTTCGGAAGTCCTTTTCAAGAAATTCCTTCTTGCGATATAAGAAATGTTAGAAATTAAAAAAAAGTAAGAAAATTCTAGTTATAGAGCTTTGAAAGGAACATCCAAGCATTTTTCAAATCGAATTGAAAAGAACACAATCGCTTTTTATCTTGAAAGCCTATCTGGCAATCAGAAGTCAAGAATCAAAGGTCCCTTGTGCCTATTTTAAATTTAAACGTTGGCTCTGTCTCTTATTATGTTGATGTGACCTTTTTAATAACAGCCTCTATCTAAATCAAGTGTGTGATAAAAAAATATGGCAAACATTTCAGTCGTCAGTTGTACGGGTATGAGTGAGGGTGCTCATTGCTGGAGCAATCAACGTCGCATCAATGGCAAAATTAAGAGAATATGTTCATTCTTCTTACTTACTGTAGCTATCAAGGAGAATTCGCACTTATGAAAGGTATTAGATTAGCGATAAGACTACTATAATACGATAACCGTGAAACAGATACACCAGGACTTCAGTCTTTAGTCTTACAACGCCTCTCGCAATTTTATAACATTTCGTAACTTCCACAGCTTATCGCGGCACCCAATAGGGGCAAAAATGAAAGCCAGAGTACGCCGTACCAGCGAAGTTATTCTGTAGCTAATACTTGGGGGTAACAGTAATGCATTCGAAAAGACGACAGGTAAACTGCCGAGTACGCTGTGCAGTCTAAGCTTGAAGGTTTGCTAGGTTAAAATTGATAAATTTATCTAGCTCTTAGACTTGGCGAATACTTCCTAAGTATGAATCGAATAACAGTAATGCGTAGTTCACACTGCCGCGCTTGCATGTCTCTGGCGCTTGCATGTCTTGTCTATGTCAGAATGTCGCAGACGTGGATATTGAGCATTTACAACAAAATGTCGGCACGAACATGGAGGTGTTGCGTTATGAACGCTAGTGTTATTGGGACCCTTTAATAAATTACAGGGTAGGCCTACGTAACAAAATTACTGTCACGGACTGCCTAGCACGGCTAAGAACTCGAAAAATCTTCCTTCGGTTTCGACTATGTGCGTTTCGCGTTTCAGCTGCTTGAAGTCTCGCCGCTAGGTTCCCAAATTTGAACAGACGCGGTGTTTGTGTTGGTCTGGTTTGTTTTGAACGCAAAAATTCAGTGTTCTTCATCTAGCGATGAATATCGAAGGCGATGAGTTTTTCTTGAAGTTGAAAGAGGATATTGACAAGTATGAAAAAGAAAAGAAAGCAATTATGAGAGAAAAACAAAGGCAAAGTCAAAAGGCAAGACGAGCTTTGAAGCTGGAAGCCAAACAGAAATATGAAGAAGCTACTGGTATTAGAAAGCTCAAGCGACCTACGCCTGACAAGCGAAAACGGAAGCAAGCCAAAGTAGTAGTTCTGATACAAATTACGCAAATGATATATTCTTTCACATTTGAAAGTTTCTGAAATATCGTTTTTAAATTTTATATTGTAGTCTGCCATGGGTAAGCAGTCCAACTCTCCCTTTCGTGCTCCCACGCCCGAGCCTGACATGAAATCAGATTTCGAGGCTTTAATGTTAGTAAATGAAGATCTAGCCAATTCAGTAAGCTCCAAAGAAAAGGAAGAAGAAGAACAATTTCGTCGGCAACAAGATCTGAAGCTTTCTTGGGCTGAAAAAGCTGCGCACGTAAACTCATATTGGCGTGAATTCCGACCCACTTTATTGAACTATTCAATTGAAATGGAATCTTTCCCTAATGGCATTATTTGTCAAGCGTGTTGTGGGAAAGTGGCCCATGTTTGTTGTGCAGACTGCCTTAAATATCTCTGTCCCAAGTGCGACAGACTTACTCATAGCCGTTGGCCTTTCCATAACCGTAGATTGTGGAAAGACAACAGATTTTTTTCCTTGCAACCCTTAGAAGGCGTGGAGGTCAATCCGGCTGGCGCAGTGACTATCTCCAAAATTCGTAATTCATTTTTTTCCTTAAGTAATGCAACGGAATAAATAAAAATATGTGTATCATAGTAAAGTATTGATAGCTTCGTTAGGAAAAATTATAAATGCGCTACAAAATAAAGTAAAACTTCAGGCTAACAACGAAAATAAATCAGCAAGTAAAAAAAAGACAAAACTAAAAATATAATATTATTGTAGGCGTGCCTGTACCATGTTTGTTATTCCAGAGCTGTCCGCTTTGTGAATCTCGGAACATCAGCGTGGAATGCGAAGAATCCTTGGTCACCATTTTCCACCAGAAAGGTGACTTTTAAGAAACAATAAATAAATTTTGCTAAATTCGTTTCGTTATTTCCTTGCGAGTTCAGGTCAATTTCAGTTGTATAAAACGCGGATTGAATGTAACAACCAACTTGTTGGATGCAATTGGAGCAAGCCTGCTACAGTGGAAGACTACATTAGAAGCGGTTATTGGCCAGATATACCAGACGACAACTTCTCTACCTTGTTTTGCGACGATGTTATGCGCTTATGGCATACACTGCGATTGGCTTGTCCTGAACTTCAAGAGCGACCTTTTCTGGATGCCATGAGCGGTCGCGTGTCACATCCTTACGAAGTGGTAATTATTTTCGTTATGTGTCACCATCCTATTGTCACGAGTTTTGTTTCCCCTTTTCAATGGTCGAAGGAACCCGAAGTTCCTGTCCCAGTGTTCGCTCGCGTTGCCAATGAATGGACGCTGTTACGTCACGTAAAGGCCGAATATGTCTATCGAGATAATGAAGCTTGCTCAGCTTGCGGCTCGTTCCCTCATATGGTCCACTGCGACACAATCCATGAACTTTGTCGGGAAGCTGCTGTCTCTAAGTAAGCGCATAATTTTTACGAATAAAAATGACTTATTACTTGTCAAAACAATTATCAGGTACAAATACTATTTTTTATTTCTATGTTGAAAAGCTGTGAGTATTAAAAAGTGAGATTTTCTTTTCGCAGCGAAGAAGAATCGTCGTGTTATGGAAGTAAATTTTTTATAGCTGACTCGAAGTTGTTGGAACACAGAAACAGCATCGCTGTTCACGAGAAAAGAACTTGTCAAGTAGTTTAAATACTATAATTTTCCGTGTCGTAATCTAAATAGTGTACCTAGAGGGAAAGCAGAGAGCAAACGTGCACAAGTTACGCGCAGCAGACGTTTCAAACCGCCGATTCTCCTATAAAATTGGACCAAACTGGCCTCGCGGTGGCCAGTTGCCCTCATGGGACTGTTTTGAATACAGCAAATGTGTACTCTGGACATGAATTCGCTTCCTCGCATGCGATTCACGTAGAATTGACGCCAAAGGGAATTCGATTTTTAAGTCACGACAAAATCTGCAAATACTGGCCACGGGCGCAGAAATTAGCCAGCGCGGCTCCTGGCTGTTACTACGCTACGTCTATTGTACAGCCGGCTTTGTCCCGTACGCACGCGAAAACGCATTCCTGGCCATGCCAGGTATGTTTCATTTATTAAAAGCATGTAGTGTTTTTGTTGTAACCTTTTTTTAAAAAAAAAATGTTTTAATTCATTTAAAATAATGGTGCCTCTACTCTTTCATTAATTACTTTCCTACAGATTCGATGGAATGGACAATGGAAACAGGGTGCGGGGGACACGTCTGGAGTAGAGAACGAAAAATTGCGTTTGTACCTCGCACGTTTTTCCGGTACAAAGAATTTGTCGAAAGTAGCACGCGAAGAAGCGATCATACGTGCGTGCCTATTTTGGAATGAGACAATAAATGATCGTTTACCTGTTTCCTTATGGCGACGCTTAGTGAAAGTAAAACATTTCTTCCAATATTATATTTTTCTTCGGTTTCGTAGTTTTATTTAGTGCTGCATAGGTACCATAAAAGCTCAGTTTACTTGTGTTCTATGTATAGTAATTATTGTTCTGTCGTTGGTAGTCGGAGAAAAGCCTCGCCGAGGTGGAAATTGTTTGTCAAGCGCTCGTTCAGAAGTATCAGCTTGATGACAACATCATTCTGTCCCTTCAGAAAGAATTGGAACAAATAGCGATGTCGCATCGATGTAAATATGCGCCAGTGTCTATCATAAGCAGTGGCGTAACCAGGATTTCATTTCGGGGGGGGGGGGGTCATATGCAATTTTTTGGACACTTGGTCATTCTCCTATCTTCCCCATTATAAAATCAAAATTTCGGGGGGGAGGGGGGTTCGGACCCCCCCCAAACCCCCCTAAATACGCCCCTGATCATAAGTATGTGAGCTTGCTAAATTTATTACTATTGTAGGCAATTCCGTTATTGGTGAGATGGTAGGTGGGTCTGCGGAAATCGTTGATGTGTTTGCGCTCAATCGTCGGGTCGAAGAACTTCAATTAGAACTGAGCCTGAGCGGTCAAACGTCGACGGCCTCTTCAAGTATTTGCCAGGGTGACGAAACAATGTAAACCCATTGTGATAATTTCAATTGTTGTCAGATATTGTAACCGGCCAAGGAACAACTGTCCAACGCGGCGTGAAAAACGAGTTGGCAAAAGTGGTATCGTTGCTTAACTTGCTAGAAGGCGAGAATTATGTAACAGAAGAAATGATAGCGAACGGAGAGTTTCCCTGGCATGGAACGTGTACAATAGGTAGGATGCACAGATTGATCCAGAAATGTGGCTGCTATCCTTAATTGAAAGCTTGATGCTAACATTCGGAGATGTTTCACTGCAATTTTAGTGTGTTTTAACAGCGTGAGCTTAAACTCATTCTGACCCCCCTGTTCCCATTTGTTTCATGTACACGACGTATATTTTTATCCTTTTTTAATTCATAGCCTATCAATATTTAATTTGTATAGGAACGATTATGGAACAACTGGAAGTTGTGGACAGTTTCAATTTGCGGAAACGTTGTCAGGAAGAGCTGCTGCAGTTAATCAAAGAAGCGAAAACTTATATAGACGCTTGTGTTACTAAGCGACGAAAGCTGGAAAAGAATATTGAGCTACTTTTGACGGCGTTTCAAAACGGTGGAGTTATTGACTCAGCTGATTTAATTTCTGAGGTTGGAAAAAAGTTATTAAAACAATATATGAGTTCACTCCAATTCTTGTTTGCAGGGCACCTTCCCGTATGAGCTGGAAACGGGTCACACGGAAGCGTTTTTCCGTGGTCATATAGCTCTTATGCATGCCGAAGTCGCACGGTTAGATACGAATCTAGCTAGATATGGTTTCTACATAAAGCAAAAGACTCATCAGGATGTTGTTGGGTCAGGTGAAGTAGAATCGCAGATTGAAACGGAAATTGTTGAAATTGCGCTTCCCTGTGGGGAAAGTTAAGATTTCTTAGGTTACCTAAGTTAGGTAAATTAAGATTTCTAGCGTTACCTGTTATTTGAGTCCTCCGAATTTGCTGTCACAGTTCACCATACACATAAATATGTCGTTACGCTTCTTTGTCACGATGTTTTTTCAAGTTTCCAATGTAAACGGCCTTGCATAGTAGAAGGATGATTGAGTTTGTTTGTAATCGACGTCAGTTAATAAACATGTTTTAATCATATGCGCAAAATTATGTTATAAAGAGCGTACCTCTGGCCAAGAGTTTTGGTACGCAAGCTCATGTTTTGAGCAATTCTTGATGTTGCAGATTAGAGAACTAGTAGTAGGCCCTCGGTTTTAACGGACTGTCAGTCAGAATTCAGGTCCAAGTGTTGTCGTCTGATACTTCGAATTGCTTCGAAGCGTACAATGTCTGCAAATGTCAGGGAGAGAGAGAGAGAGAAGTTGCGAGAATCGTTTTCGTATTGTAGGGAGAGTATAATAAAAGTCGTTCCACATTTTGGTCCCATAAACAGGCAGTGCGTTATTGTGCGTACAAACAAAGGAATACATTGTGTCAGAGAAAGGACTGTAAAGTGCAACCCGTTCGAGCAAGCACGTGCAGTCTTTGCGAGAGTATTTGAATTTCTCGTGGTACGATTTTCATTTTCATTGTTCTAAACTTTTGTGTCACGTAAAATGTATCGGCATCTGTTGAAACAAAGGAGGACGAGGTGATCGCTTTTTGCAGGAGCGGTGACCAGATTTTGCTATAACGAAATACGTTATGTTCCTCAACAAAAAAGTGAAGTAAGAAGTGAACAGGGATTTTTTATGAAATGGGCCAACGACATTTTTTGGGAGCGTGTTTGAAAAACGGAGTTTTAAGACTAGCATGCGAAATACCAGGTGTTCCAATTCGTCCGTGTACATATTTTTCAGCAAGCATTTCTACTGAAAAATAGTCGTAATTCAAAGTTTACAGACAATGTTGCCATTTTAGTTTTTTATTTTCTTTACTGTTTAGAGTAGCTTGTGGTGTCGTCAGAAACTCGGTTAGCAGTCATTTCGACGCTGAAACGTTCGCAGCTTAGAATCATTCATTGCTAAACCATTCCAAAAATTTGGAGAGCAAAAAAAAATCAAATGATAATTTTCCTTCTGCTAGTACAGAAAGTCTCTTAAGGAGCGAATTGAACGCAAAATAACTAAAGTAAGACCTGTCATCTGTGTTTAAATCGTACCAACATTCATAACTAGAAGGTGGGGAAGAAATACTCCTGCGTTTTTCGGCTCTGAAACATTTCTGACCGTGAAAAGCGTATCAGTTATGTGACCTGGATGTTAGTCTGTCGCCATTATGAAGACGCTCATGTCTTTCATTATGAGCTCCTGAAACGGTCTTAATTGCTGCGATTGCGTCAGAGTCCGTAATATACCTAGCGTCACGGTCACACAAGGTAATGAGGCCCATATGTTGCGCAATTATCAGCGACGCATCTTTTGCACCTACATTGTGTAGAGTAAAACCAAGCAGGGGGCTGGACTTTCCACCCACCCTGTGAAATACGTATCAATCAGTAATTGGATTGCAGATTCAGATAGACGTTAAGTCGGTGAAGTTCTGATCTTCAAACAAGCTTCAAAGAAAGCGTCAAGAAGTACCAGACTCTCGCAAATTTCATCTACATTTAATAAGCGTGTTCTTATGCAGCACTTTTCCATCCCTTACCCTGGTGGTGTCCAACATTTCGTTAGTGAAAGCGTGATTGTTTTGTTAAAGTTCGTCTTTAGGTTGGAAAAATTCATTGAAATAAAATGGATAAATATCATCGACAGGAGCGTCGAAAGGATGTCTGTTATTCGGGGATGGAGGTGCTGGTGGGGGGGATTTTACGACTGTACCTGACGACTTTATCGACTGTACAACGATCACTTTTATCGACCATTCTAAGTATTGCCGTAGTTTCTAGAAGAGTATGTATCCATTATCTAGTATTTTACATCCTCAAAATCCCCGTCACGACGTCCACGATCGTCGTTGGCTGGGGTCCTTTCCCATTAAGTCAGAGTAGTGTACATTGAAATTATCTTCAGCTTGCGTCTAATTCATCCCTAGACATTGCTTGTTTGCACATGTGTATGAGGAAAGTGGACGCAGAATTTGAAAAACAATGCCATTTATGAGTTCCTTAGGTGGGAATACATGTCATCACGTTGGTTTGAATGTATTTCTTGCATAATTCCAACAAAGAAAGGAATACACCTGGGAATGGTTCCAAAGTACTTTAGAACGAAGAGAGATTTTTTTATATTACGAGAATTAGCGTGAACACAGCAGGCGTCTCGTTCCACAGCTGTTAGTACGAAGATCATACAAAATGCGTGTTGCGCGGAAGTGTGGCAGGGTATAAAAATACGAGACATACTGCAATGGCTCAGTCGGTGATTGGATTTGCAAAGACTCCGGTCATGTCGCGAGTAAAAATTGTCGTCATAATTGCTTTCGCAGTCCTAGCGGTTACAGTTGCTTTGCCTGACTCGTACACATTTCCGGTAAAAGTTACAATCCTAGAATGAAAGACAATAGCTCACGGAATTTCTATGTTTAGGACTACAATGCAGTTGACCTCGCAGCGCCTGATGAAGGATTTGGCGTTTTAGCATGTAAGAATTTTTTAAAATCTTTATTCACGTTTCGTTAGTTGGTTCAGCAAATGAATGGCTATTCTTAATTTGAGTATTTCTTTGCCTAGCTATCAGAAACTTTGCGGGGTCCATTTGGGACAGATTCAGCTGCTCGTCGCCAACACCCTCTCCAGCTCCTCCAGCATGTGGTTGTGGTCTCACCTCACGTCAAACAGTAATCAGTTGATTTACTTTGAGCTAATTAGCTACCGAGGAAAGAGCATAATTGTTTATGTCATATTAAGTTTAAATGCGGAGAAGTTCTGCAGCGTAGTTTGTATTTAACTTGTTTGTTTTCTATGTTTAAGAATAGGTTGCTCTGCAATTTTCCTAAGTGATATCGGTACGACACCTTTGTCGATAAGAGACTTTGATTATTAGCACATTTGCAAATTTTCCATTAAGTGCAGCAAGCTAACTAATTAGGTCAGAATTATATTATACTTTCAAACTTGTATGTAAGATATTTGTAAGAGTATTTTTGTACAGATTTTTTTAAGATTGATGTAAAAAACAAAATGGTCTGTACTAGTTACGAGTAGTCGGTAGTACTAATGCCACCACAGCGCTCCAGCTGCCTTGGCAAGTACTCATTACTCGAAACGGAATGTCTGACCCTGTGTGCAGTGGAGCCCTCATCCACGAGTCGTGGGTACTAACCGCAGCCAGTTGTCTGGCAGGAGATACGTTACTGGTGGTAACGGCCGGTATTAATTCACGTCTTGACAATTCATCCTATCCAACCTATCAAGTAAGTAAAAAATTTTTGTCTTTGCTATCACAAGTAATTTATACATGAATTTCACTTAGTCAGTTCCTGCGACCGTTATCACCCATCAGAATTACAGTGCTGCCGGTTCAAATTCTTATAAGGATAACGACCTCGCTTTAGTCAAGTTGAATTCTCCATTTTCCACCACTTCTGCAGTACACCCCATCTGCTTGCCGATAAAAGAAATAAACAGCAGTTTTGTCGGACAAACAGTCACCATTTCCGGTATTCCGTCCTAAGCTACTGTCAAAAATGAGCAGTGGTCTGACGATGCACTCGTCTCTCCTAGGTTGGGGTATTACTTCAGCCACTCCGTTTACTATGTCTAGCGTCAGTCTACCCGTACTGGGAAGTACTAGTACTAGCTGCCCAGCGGTTCCTTTTGGTAATAAAACGCTGTGCATCAATTCCTCAGTGACATCCGGTCCTTGTGTAAGTTACAGAAGCCGTTACGAGTAAAGAGATACATCTCGCGAAGAACAATTCAATTTAATTTGTGAACAGGGAAATGGCGACGGTGGTGCGCCAGTAGCTTGGCTGGAGCCAAACTACAAACGAGCCACGCTGGTTGGGATCGTCAGTAAGGGAGTCGTTGCGTGCGAAGTAATAAATCCCGTTATTAGGGTAACACGTGTTGCGAACTACCTGGATTGGATTCGGGCAACTACTGGTACTTGAAATCGTTAAGAATTGCACTGCCTGTTGCTTATAAGTTCAGTAAACTTACACATTGTTTAATAGGACAATCGTTTTGCACGGCTCCCTAAGATAAGTCACGAAAAATCGGCCGCCAATGAATGAAGAATTCCTCTTATACGGAAATGATTATGGAAATGATGAAAACATTTATTTGGTTCTCGCGCGAGGCGGGGGAGTTGGGATGGGGATATGAAAACCTGTATCTCGGCCGATTCGTACTCGGTCAGAAGTCGGAGTATTCCGTTAATATTTCTAGTCATATTTTGTATGTAAACGAGCTGTGAATTTTGGTATTTTGGCGTGTAACAATGTATCTATATTAATTGGTGTATTAAGTAAAGACGATTGGGCCATTTCAAATGACCGCTTTACCGTTACTTAAGTTTCCAAATTTCGAAAATGCAGCTTAGCGGTGAAAACTTTTTGGAATTTACGGAATTTTTTATGGATTTCGCGAGCGTTGGGTGGGAATCATGTGGAAGGTGTAAAATAAGTATTGCATTCATCTTCTAACAAGATGACATGAAAATCAGCGTACCGTGGGCCCTCACCTTCACAAGACTAGTTAAGGAATGAGAAAAGGCAGATTTTAATATGCATTTTATTATAAGATCGTTGTATAAAACAAATTTCAATGTTTGAATTTGAACAGATTCAGAACGCAGTGTTATTTCACTGTAAACAATTTGAAAAGACGCAAACACTTCTAATATAATCTCTTCCACACGAAAAAAGATCTTCCGTTGGAAATTCGCCTTTTCGCGAAAACATGACAGTGAAAGCTACGTGTCTGTAACAAGTGAAGTTAATCATAGTTGAAGACCACGTTATAGAAACAATAGTATTATATAAATCTACTTCAAATTATTTTTATGACGCCAGCCAGCTAAGAATATACTGAAATCTTTTAAATTAAAACTTCGCATTGTAAATTCATCCGAGTGCATTTCTCAGCTAATATAGATAAAGAATTTTGCTTTGATTTCAACTCAACGCCAATAGGTGACACCACTGAGAAAATGAAAGTTAATTTGAAGCTTCAATCCCAAACTCTGCAAAAATAAAATACGAGTCACCCTCCGTTGAGAGTTTGACACCTTCGCTATAGAGGTGCCAAGACTCTTGAACGTAAATATAATGAATATAAATAACACGGGTGAATTTAGACAATCAGTGAGATCACTCAAAATCACTCATTATGTACATAGCCACATGTTACACATCGACGTTAGAAAAGTCGTCCGTTAACGTTAAAGTTAGCGTAGGGGAGGCTGGAGCGCAGCTGATTAAGTACTCCTTGGGCACGAGGCCTTCTTTCCCTCTTACGCGGACTTTCCACAAGATGGTGCCTTTGCTTAATACCAACACGCGTTCGCCTGCGTGAACATTAATTTCATTTGCATTCTGTGCTACGTACGCCCATCTGGTCTTCCACCATTCGCTATCCATACCCCCTTCTTCCTTGGCGAATTTGTTGGTCGCTTTCATCACTGGTTTACTGGGCACCTTTCCTGTCCCGATCTCCTCATAAACTTCCTCGAGTTGGGTAACATCCGGCGTGGATGACTTGATGTTTACCATTGAAACTAAAGCTTTGTTAGGCGAGTTGGGCTGACTCTTCGACAAAAATGGTCCTGGGGGGCGGGGCGGACCTTTCTTAGCTGTATTGCTCTGACTCACCACTTCCTTGACTAGTCCTTCTTCCGGTGCTACCAGATTATTGTTGCTACTGCATTGTTTGAGCCTGTCTAACGCTTGCATCACCACCGGTCCTGCTGAAGTGATTAATTTCGGTTCGTTCCTCATTTTGGCGGCAAATGTCCTGCCGACGGATTTGCTCCACGTTTTGCTCCAAGTGATGTCCTTGGTCACGGGTTTCTCAATCTTACTATCGTCAGAGGCCGACTTACGTTGAATAAAGGTAGCAATCTTGCTAACGTTTGACTTGGGTAAGCGTTCGGACACCTCAGTGATAGGTTTCGGGTTAGGAACGTCGTCGTAAAGCTCTCCTACTGGCTCAGCGTTAACTATCTCGTTTAGAGGTCGGTTAGAGGTCGGTACGTCGTACGTGGAAGGTTGGGATGAATTTTGGTTCATTTCTCTGTGGAGCCACAAACGACGTGCCGAGTTCGGCTTTAAGGACGTGATCGGCGTATCGTACGTCACCGACTCCACCGAGTGGTTCGACTGACGATTGGATTCCGAGCTGGTCGAGTGCCGGACCGAGGTCGGATCCGATCTCAAGGACATGGAGCTATCTGACAAGCCATCCGAGTGACTTCGGACATGATGGGTTTGAATTTTCTCAACCGATTTACATGGACTGGCTCTTAAAGAACTCTGCGCAAACGTTAAAGCGTGACTCCTCAAGTGATCATCCGCTATAGAGTTGTAGATATCCTCCTCGCCTTCCTTAGCCTCAAGGTCTTCCTCGGACTCGTAGTCAAAGGGAATGGGACTAGGGTTGATGTATTCGTAAGCTTTTTCCTCGTTGTTCGCTACGATATGGACACTGAAACTTGGCTCGCTGGCGGGTGTTACAGCGACGGGGGCGCATACGTCATCATAACTCTCTTCGCCAGGCAAAGACGGTAAGCGTCGAGCTCGCATGGACTGGTGATCCTGGCTCCTGCCAAGTGCTTCTCGCTCTGAATGAACTTGAACGACTTCGACGACCACGTGGCGGTTCACGGCGGCGCCACTGATAGGAACGTCATAGGTCGGACTCTCTTTGGTGTAACACTCAATGGCGGCGTTAAGGGCGGTTAACCATTGATTTTGCTCATCTTTCGTTTTTGCAGCAAACTGAACGCGCAAAAGATAAATCATTAGATGAGATATAACAAAAGGGTAAGTTAAAAGTAAAAATTCCGTGAATGCAAAGATATGGGCCAATTACCTCGTGAGAAGGTTTTCCGGGTCCTACTAAATGGAAAGGGTGGAGTCGTAACCGTTTGGCGTCTAAGCCCACCTTAGACGTGGTACGAACTTCGTAACCGTCCAAACTAATGACTAGTTTAGGTTTGGGATCGTTGTCATTAGCGAAAAGGAGCAAGTAATTAGGGATCAAGACTGCAAAGTGTCTTCTCCAGACAGACACGAGCTTCACCCCACTTCGGCGCTTCAATGAACCCGAGAAGAGGTTCTTGGATAAGGCTTCTTGGGCAGTCATGGCTAGCGTCACGTCGTTACTCGATTCACCAGCGTTGGTGAGCACGCTAATTTCACTGAAAGCGCTGCGTAGCGAAACGTTATCCTCCGCCATGTGGGTATTGACATAACACACGTCGGAATCGCGGTTTTCGTTGTTATTGCTGACACGTGATCTTTGGGTGTTCACATAAAGATCGGTTTGATCGACAGATTTCTTCGGTGATTGGGGGTCCTCGAAAGGTTCGTACATATCTTCTGATACAGTCATTGATTTCGGTTCGGATCCTGGAATGGAGATAACAAACGGTAAAATCTTCAGTCATAATAAGTAATTAAAATAGCGGATTTCTGATATAGCATTCCATATTGCAAGCTTTACCTAAAGGACTGTTATGGGCTTTGGAGCCAAAGAATGACGTAAGAGCCGGATCCGATGCCATGTCTATGTAACATTCCAGGCCTAAGCCACTCTCTTGCGAAGCTTTTGAACTCCTTCCCCATATGGAAGTCACTTTAGTAAGTAACTTATGTTTCTGCTCCAGAGCCGATGGAGACAAAGCTTCGGCTGATAGCGTCGTTTCCAAAAAGTCGACGACATCTAAAACACATACCAGAACCAACATTTTATATTAAGCTTCCCAGGCTAATTCTTTCATCAAAATGAGCAAACATGACGTAACTTTACTAAACAAAATAATAATGACAGACAGTCACATATATGGCGCCAAATGATAACTGTTGGAAATACGCAAAGTTCCTAGTCGGACCTGAACAGAAGCGAAACACTTTTTTTTTTTGGGGGGGGGGGCAATACGAGACGATGATAAACAATCTTTACGAGGAATTCGGAACACAATGTGGTTTCTTACAGGGAGAAGTCGGGAGAGTACATCACAGTACTTCAGAATGGAGGTTTTAGAAGGCGTTGGCGTTACGTTACGCGTCGGAGCGTCACTTCCGCAGTTTCGCCTTCCCTCTATTCTTCTAATTGCTCCAGACGATGATTTTTCAGTATTGTAAGAGACAATTGTAACAAAAGTGTGCTACACTCTCCCAAAATTCCTAGAATAATTTCACATTTTAATAGCTAGGTAACATACCGTTACTTCCCCCAAGACGCCCGCCGTGTTTCCGTTTAATATACATTAAAAAACACACTTCTCATGCGTAAATTTTTGACACATTCCAGCCATTTCTTCTTGTTATGCACTACTTCTTATAATGAGGACAGGCATAATTGTTTGACTGAAACGAAAACTACTGCGTTGTTAAGTCCAGCGTCGAAAGACATTTCCCATGTTATTCAAACCGCGAACGTCAGCTCTCAGCAGTCAAATTAGGCTAACCTTAACCCTCCAGCTGAGTGAAAAGAAAATGAAAAGAAAAAAGCCGTCTGAAGGCTAACGCATGAAAGGCGAGGGATCTCGAAGACAAATTTCAAACAAAGAATTTCTAACCGGATGCGGGATCGCGAGCATTAAATGGCGTCAAAATAGTAACACTGTAATGTGATCTTGACCTTTTTGCAGGCGTCACACTCATATAGAAATCTATCTGACCAGCGTGTACACTGAAGTCCTCACGAACACCAAGTCAACGATCAAGGCCTCGACGTACTGTACGTACGTATACTTCAAGACAAGCGAAGTACTTGTCTGAAGAAACCTTAATAGGAGTCAGCTCAAGGAAAGAGATTTTCGTGCAACTTCTACAGAAAGACAAGTGAAAATTCATGAATTCTCATAAAACGAAAAAAGCCAACGTCTTTCAATTCATAAATGTATATCGACTGGCAAGCTTCGATTAAAAAAAAATAGAACATAGAAAACGTAATCAAGGGGACGTAAACTCAAGGGGAAGATTCTTCTTTTTTTGTACTGTCTGCGAATTCATTTATACAGTTTTCGAGGCCTAAAAAATTAGAAGGCAAACCTCCTACTTGAAACATGACAGAACTATTGCCCCACATTATTACGTGAATATACTGCCGGTACGAACAATATTTGTATCATACTTTACGTTACCTAAAAACTGGCTTGTGGCACGTTTAAAAAGTCGGGTTGGAGAATTGGCTTAACAATGTGTGATAAGACTGAGGATATATGATACACAGTCAGACCTTGACACAAGGAATGTTTTCGATAAAGGGAAGAAAGAGAAAGTAGTAAGCTGTCAATGCTAACCGTTGGAAGATTTTTCTTCTAATAAATAGGAAGTCGACGTTGATATTTCAGCCGCATTCGCTTATGGAAATCAAAGCCTGAAGGTCAAGACGCTCTTAAAAGTTTATAACTAGCCGTAGAGTTGAAGGCCGTGCTCATGAAACACATATTTCATTTGCATATACGGCAGACTCTTACGACTTTGTTTTTCCTGGTTCTAGACAGCCTTATAGAATCTTCCACCGAAACGTGTCTTGGCTTTCTGCCTACACATGTTCAGTATGGGAAACTGAACTAATATCCTTTATAACACGATACTTTACTTATAAACGTAGAACTTTGGAGAACAATAATATCAATATGAAACGAACCTTACGGAACTAAAAGCTTAACGCTGTGCATTTTTAATAGTTTGGGAACTCCAATGCGTAATAATAACTTTAAAAAGCTGTGACTAGCGTCTGACTAACTTGAATCTCGATGGGAATTTCCCACCATATAAAAAAATTCAGCTTAAAAAAATCCCCCTCATCCTTTCCATATGTGTCCCTTCCTATTCGTCCTACCTTTTAGACCACGTACAGGTGCGTAATTTATTGTGTTCGCTTACGTTGCACACGAGGCGGAGTCTTTCGCTGGGTAATACCTTTTCCCTTTCAAAGCTGCTTAGCAGACTTACTGCAATAACTACATGAGATTTGGGACGTATAGGGAACTTATGTCCCTAGAGAAAGCTATTGCTCTGGGCCTGGATATTTAACACAATTTTTTCGCTTGCCCCCAGGTTAGTATATTATGTCAATGTCGACCTATCCCCTCCCTGCAGCTTATCACCCACAAAACTGGACCAAACTAGCCAGGTTTCGTCATACCGATCTCAATACGTTTAACTACTTTAACCCAAAAGTTTGACCATTTGTTATTGAACGCTATTTTGTTGCTATTTGTTGCGTTTCATTCACAGCAAAATTAGCTAACCGATACAGAGACATTGATATTGAAACAGTTTACTTTCGCGTTAAATTGAACCAAATTTTTGCATTAATTTTGAAACGAGAAAACTTTCGACGTAAAACCATGGGTATGAAGGTACGTACGTTGACTCACCTCGGAGTATGTCTTCGATGTTATTTTCAGGGCACTTCATGTTGATCTGAATTTAAAAGGCCCCCTTAGTGACACCCAGGACTGGGTTTAAAAGGGACGTTTGTCATAAAGAAAAAAAAGAGTCACAACATGAGGAATGCCGCTACTGTTAACTGCGTAACTTTCAAAACTCTCCCACGATGCTGAGACTCCCGCGGAGATGTCCCTTTCTCTCTGGCTTTGTTTGTTGTTGCTTAGTATAGAACTGAGAACACCGGGGATGAAGACAAGGTTGATGTCCCACCACCAATTTTAGTTATTCTGTACACGCTGCACGCTTGAGATGGATACTTCGCGGGGAGATCCTTACGCTACGACTGTCGGCACGCAACTGAATGCCTGGTTAGCTAACAGTCACTCTTCTATGGAGAAAACAGGAAACAAGCGAAGGCGTGGTTAGCTATTACATCGCACTTAAGGGGATACAAGACTTCCTCCATGTTTCTTAAGAACTATACTGTTCAGTACTTGAAAGCACTTGACAATACACTGTTAATGTATCTGCTGCCGGTCAGCTTTTCCCTGTTCCTGGCGTCCTCCGAAGTGTAACAGTATTTTTTAATGCTAAATCCGGCTCGAGAACGGTATGTCAACCTAAAGATAAGGTTTTCGGGAATCCGAAAGGGAACCTTCGACTTATGTCTCGATATCATTTCCAAGTGTGATACATTTCTAGTCAACGCTTTAATGTGGGACCAACCCTCGTTATGCGCGGTTTTCCGTCAGTGGTCTCGTTCTGAGCGGACTTTATTGGGTTTGTCACGTTCACCCGAGCGTTAACCCCACGCAATAAGGAGGCCTACTTTATTTACGTAGGAATACTGTCCCCCCAGTGAAGCAAGGGCAATGGAAGGAGGAGAGGAGTGATAAAATGATCTCGATTTTCCGTATTGTTGGGGAAAGAAAATTCGAGTGACGATTTAGGACAGGCAAGAGTAATTTGTAATTACAACATATATTAAACAACCCCTTTCATCTACACTGTAGAATCCGCTGCCGCTTTAACGAGATTTGCCTTGGACAACTTCTTTTGTCTGTCAGGCCACTTTTCATAGCACGTTCTAGGGAAATGCAAAGGGCGTCTCAAAGACACAGAATTGCAATTAACTTTTGCAGGGACTTTGATAAATAATCGAGAAGATGAAATAAAGGAATAGAAAATACAGCACTAGTCATAATTTGGAGGTTTATGAGATTACGCTCCAATTTGTGACTGTCGTCCTTACCTTCTCATTGAGATCACTTGGCGAGTTTATTCGTCTAGTTCGCTTGTTTTCTTTAGTACGAAATTACGAAATCAGACATAAGGAAACAGAACACGTTGACGATTGAAACGGCACTAAAAGTCTGGAACGTATTGATCACTGAGCACCAGATTATGTAATGAATTATATGTCGAAGGAAGTACAGTGAGTGAGAAAAATACAACGAAAACTATTCGTTTCCTAATTAAGTCTATTCACAATGTAATTATATGTTTTAATACTGTTTACAAATTATAATTGCTATTGTGTACGCCTTTTCGGGTTATCCGGCTTTTCGGTTATCCAGCGTAGGGGTTCATTACCATATTTCCTAATAAAGGTACTTCTGTTGCATAAAGTTTACATGCTATAATTATTGTTTCTTAACTCAAATTTCATTTTTGAGTGATAAACTAGACTCTTAAAACTTTTAAAGTTTCACAATCAGAAACTAAGCTCAAACGATACCTTACTACTTAAACGTGGATATTTAAAATATAGAAAATACAAACTGTAAATAAGTTATGCACAATCAGAAGTTTGCATAATCAGGGCAAACAGAATGCAAGTTTTAAATTAAAGTCAACTGTTACGAAACCCTAATGCGTTGTCATAGTTCCTAACCAGAGTTTAATACATTTAATAACGTAATTTTAATCACTACTCTTATGATTCAATAAGCTTCAGTTAAATTAAGCTGTAATAAAACACAACTACGGTTTCGAAAGAGTATTTTTTTCTATTGAAAATCCAAATCTTTACACCTTTGGCCAGCCCATACTGTACAAAAATAAAACACTTCATTGACAAACAAAATTTGATCAAACACACTTTGGTCACACATGAATACTTTCCACAGTCATTCACTTTCCCGCAAATTAAAAAAACGTCCCCTAGAATTTAACCCACAAAATGCTCTTTATGTACAAAGAAGGCAAGAATTGCTTTTGTAGTTGCTCTGTAAAAACTGCCCGCGTTTTGCGTTACACTTTTCTTTTCCTTTGTTCAGGTCACATAAATAAATACACCACAAACAAATTTGGAGTTTTGTTCATCAAGTTTTTGTGCCCTGTTCTCATTTTGAACTAACCTCAATAAAAATACAGTACTGTCAAGCAAAACTCTGCACACAGAAAAAAACGGGTACGCGCATACCGAAAATGTAATACCATTTGTCCCAGGTTTCCATACCCATTCCAGTTTTCATCGACAATACTGCACTTTCGTCCGATGTAGGTCAACATTCCGCCTCTATACCAACGTCGCAGGTTTAGACTTGGGTGTCTCATCCACATCATACCAACTGTCTTTCATAGGTGGCGCCATCATTCCCATTTTACTATACCCACCGTTGCTACTCGTATCTTCGCTACTATAACTGGTGTTGAGAGCCGAAGGTGGTATACGTTTTGCGTAACGTAACTGCTGAGACGAAGTTGGTGGTAAGGGCGGAGCTACACCGACGGCCACTTGAGGCGTTAGTGGTTGGTAAATACCCTTCTGGGCTCCCACATTCTCTCCTAAGTCACTACTGCTCTCTCTTGAAGCTTGCTTGCGGAACCGGGCGGAATATTTGTAAATATCGGACGTCTCAAACGGTTTCGTAACTTCCCGGTAGGGCACCCACGTACCGGCCGAAATAAGGGTAAAATTTTGCGGACTTTCAAACGGAATTTCTTTGGCTTCAAATGACGAATCGTGTAGTTTCGTTTCGGTTTCGTTCAAGGTCGACACCCTCGCGGGCTGCGCATGGGCCGTCGTACCGGCCTGGTCCATACTTACATTGTTATTATGCTCCGATACCAAACTGATTTTGCTTTCACTCACGGACGAACTCCGCGAACGGTTCAAACTCGACCGCGACGAGAACATGTCGCTTCTGGTAGGCAAAACAGGAGAATCTAAACTGGTTTCGTACCAATCCCTCGGACCTTTCTTCGCATTACTCCCGCTACCGACAGATGACGTCACATGGGTCACTACTTCTTGGTTGACGTCAAATACCGTCTCGATCTTGCTCACGCTCGTACTCCGTCGGGATGAGACGTGCGCCGGATGCGCGAGGGGCAAATGGGAATGGGAATGCGAAATGGCCTGCCCCATTCCGGAGGAAGTTGTGACGTACCGCATTGCCACGCCCACGTGATCGGGATACGTTTGGTTCGGCAAGAGCGTATCGTGGTGGCTGTGACTTTTGGGAAACCTGGAGCCGTACCGAGGGCCGATACTCGATCCATCGATGACGTCTACACTGGTATTGCTCGACGGTGGCTGCTCGTTTCCATTCGCTGTCGGTCCTTCGTTTCCTGAAGTACGTAGCCCGTGTCTTCTTCGGTCTAAGCTGCCGAACCTTCCACTCGGTTGTGGTCGGACTGAAACGGGAGTGTCTGGCTCGTCTTCGTTGGTACCGCCCCCAAAATCCCATTCAAACTCAGGATCGGTGCCAGCAGTTAGACGACGCAATCCGGCGGCAATTTCGGTATCGTTGGGGCCCTGACCTTGCGCCAGTGCTGGGTTTCCTGGAAAATCATGCGACGCGCGTTGTCGAGGCACGTTATACAGGCCGATACCAGCAGACGGATCCACTCCTACCATTGGCGGACACAAGGCAGATGCTGGTACGCGGGAACCTTTATCACAAACTTTGCGTTATTGCCAAGTTCTCTTAGTAATAGGAAATCTGCTATATTTAGATCATATTTACATCTTTTTACTTTTATATTTATTTTATTAAATATTTATTATATTTTATTAAATATTTATTATATTTTATATCCAATTTAGAGTTACATGAATTTAGTTACTAATTGTTCAACCTATTGTTCAACATTGAACAGTACGTCGAACGTGACTTAATTCTGAACGGCACGTTGTAAAAAACTATCGAACCTAAAATGTGAAAATTTACCGTGAAGTTGTCCCTCCCAACCGGGTAATCCACACTGCTCTTGTCTCATCTGGTCAGGTGCGCTTATCCGAGTGCTAAACGTCGGATACTGTTTAGCTCGGTAGCTGTTCCGCGTCATACCACAGCGCGGAATGTACCCTGCGCCATCTGGATGGCGCAGAACTACGGATGAAGCTGACAGCGACCCATCCATGGTAGTTCTATGTGCTGTCGTCGGACTGGACGGAATGATATCGTTGTTACTACTGCTACTGGAATGTTGGCTAGGATGCGTAGCTTGTGTCGTAGGTGGCGCTGGGGACAAACTCACCCCGGAGTTATCCGATATGGAGATGAAGGAATCGTTCACTAACGAGCTTTCTTCCTCTGCAAATATATTTATTTGTTAATTACATAATACTTCGGATGCTTTATTGACTTATCGATTTTGGCTTTATCGATAATGTTTCGATTGAAACAACGATAAACTTACCAGCTTTGAGGAAACCTCCATCGTCATCCAAGGGGCGTGGTTTCTTTTTCGCTTTCGTAGTTAAAGGCAGTAAGGGCACTTGGGGTTGAGCTTGGCCGGCGCCGAAAGATTCCGTGAGCCGTAACGTGCGTAAACGCGACTCCAAATTTTTGAGTCGATGTAAGCTTTGCTGGTACACGGCTTTACGCTGTCGCCGTACTGCTTTGCTCGCCGTAATATCTGACGCTAGCTTATGGGCCGCTGACGTGATCTTCCGTTGAATTTCATACTCCAATTCCAACGCGTTCAAAGCTTCGTCCTATTAAGGATGAGAGGTTAATCAAAATAAAAATCGAATGATTTTAAAAGAAAGGAAACAATTTACAGAGACGGAGAACAGTAAATAAAATGTAATGAAAAGAAAACTACGTTTTAAAAAAAGACAGACAGTTACAGAAAGTTAAAAAACAAAAGAAGGGAAAGTTAAGCACTTCAGGGCGTACTTGGGATGAGGATTTGGCATTGTTGAGCAAGTTTTCAGAGAGTGTAAAACCGGTGCCGACGCGTCGTCTAAATTGTGGCGCCGGTTCGCCCGGATTGAGGGGGATTTCAGGTGGCAATACGCCAGTTAACTCCGCTTCTTGGACGCACAACTTCTTTAACTCTGAAGTCCGGGCTCTTAATTTTTCTTCTAAAGCTTCTTTTCGCGCTTTGAGAGCTGCCAGCATTTCCAAACGTGCAGCTTTGGACGCTTCACTCTCTTCACATTCCACTAAGGATTAAAAATACGTTAACATTACCGTTTTTCATCGAAAATTATGTCTAGACGAAAGAAAATATTTTACATTGGTAAATTTATTACGTACACTGCAAAACGCACTACAAATTTTTTTAAAAAAAAACATTAATAAAAAAGGAAGCAGGTGAAATAAACATTATTATACCTGGTGCATGGCCCATTTTGCCGTTTAGACTGCTGGTACTGCCACTATGACTTAGATTGGAACGAGAAGACGCTGTGGACAAAGAAGTACTGCTTTTCGAGAGATCCAATGCGATTTCAGCCAAATTGCGATTAAGCGGTTTTCCCTAAAATTCATACAATAAATTTATTATTAAAGTTGCAAAGACACCCCAGCCCAAGAAGAAAGCGACAAAATTCTAGTAATTTTAAACGGGAAAAGGTTATTTAATTACTTTGCATTGTTTGCGGTCCAAGAAAAATTGATGCTGCGCAATGGCCATTTGCCAAATGTTCTTGGTTAAAGCTTGGGTCTGAGCAAACCACACTGCGACACTAATGACGCCAGGATGGAACGTGCGACGACTCGTTGAAACTCTGGAATTCAAACGTGGAAAAAACTCAATCAGTAAATTGATCTAGCAGCAAAATGTAAATTTTATCCTAACCGGTCTCAAAGCGCAACGGACTTTGAAAGGAAGTTATATATATTTTAACTCCGACTTGCTAAAGAAACGTTCGCTAGATGTTCTACTTTTAGTCCTGCATGAGATGCTGTGTTTACAACTAATAAAGCTTTTTAACGGAAAAGTCTTTTCAACGGAAAGTTTCACGACGGGAAAAGGAAATTATGTGCCGTTCATGAAACTATTGCTCTAAATGAACTTCCTTGTTACCATACCCGGGAGCAATTGCAGGAAACCCATCCTAAAAGCTTCTGAGAAAGTTTCATTGAAACACTAATGTAACAACATCAACTCGAAAATAGCATTACGAAAGAAAACGTACCGATAATTAGAAGTTTGTCCTACAAACTTCCAGATATTTGTCAACAGCCATTAAAAAGTCTTCATTTAATGTAATTTCAACTAAAATGCACAAATTTAGTTCGTATAACACGTGAGATAGCAAAGCTAAAAATGTGAGGTGCATTCTAGCAAGCCATGTGAAAATTCAAACAAGCTGTCCAAACATATTTCGGGCGTAAACTCAACTTGCAAAAAAAGACTTTCTTCCACAACAACCTACAAACTTACTGGGTATGACTATCAGCAATCGCTTCGCTCAAGTCGTCCGCTTCTTCTTCTTCGTTTTGTTCTTCGTACAAATTAACGTTGCTCGCCGCATGCACCACGCTACACACAAAAAACCGCAACTTGTCCACGTTAATCTCGACACGATTTCGCAATGCAAGTTACTTCAATTCTAAAATACTTCCTCATATTTACATCGAAAAAAATACAGCCCATTCCCCATCACCCAGCGCACGACATGCAAACAAGGAAAAATGTTCTAATGAATCTCCCCAAATATATGCCAAACATGCACGCGACCAAGCGGGAATTTTCGATTGCTCAGATTACATTTACTTCCCATTTCCTTCTTTTAACTTATACATGAATGGGTTTTATACTTTCTGCTTTTATTTAAGGATTTTAGGAGAATATTTTGAGTTAGTTTTACCGTTTGGGGTCGTGAACTTCGATAGAGAACTTGCGGTCTCTAAAGTAAAGGTTCTCGAGTTGTTTCCATTGAAAAACTCGTCGCGGTTTTCGTCGATCGTTAAAGTCGTATTGGGCAATGCCTTTGTACGAAATTCCCAGCCACCAGGCGACGTTTCTTTTGTCTTTGACTTGGTAAAAATGGACGCCGTAATTAGACAAAGATTCCACCAATGTCATATAACTACACGAAAAGACACAAAAACCACATTAGCTTCTCTTCTTTCCAACTTGCTTTTTGCTTTTTACTTGACAATGGCTTTGCCTCGACTTTGGCCCACGAGCGAACGATAGATCTCCAAAACTCTTTCTTCACTAGAAATGCATAACAAAACTTTTATTAGTCTTCGTAAAAACCTCAACGCGAGATTAAAAGAGCCTCAATCCTGGTACAATGACAATAACTTGGCTTCTTATTTTATATTTCTCATGAGATACTTACCAATAAGTAAGAGATGGACTTGCTTTCAAGACACTGGCGGGTAAAACGGGCAACTTTTTCAAGCAACTTTTGGCTGTGCTTTCTTCGTAATCACCATACGACGCTTGTAACGCCCAAGCTGCTAAACGAAATGCGGATTCCAAGTCAACTTCCAGCTGTCCCTGTGAAACACGCAAAAAAAAAAAATCATATTATCATCGGAAAAAAAAACATTCGTACATGTTCCACGCTCTTGTTCCTTGTTTTCCTTTCAGTTGGAAAAACCGTTCCTCGAAGACCTTGAAAACGAACGCTGGAAACCTTTCTACAGCACCTGCTAGGTTAAACCAATTTCTTCACCTTTCCTACACGCAATCAACGACGTCATCCCTCGGATTGATTAATACTTCTAAGTATTCTATTGTCTTCCATTAGTTAGGTACAAATCATTTCTGGACCTTACAAGTATTCTCCTCAATTATCTTAAATTAAAGAACTTGCAAGGTTGTCGTCCTTTCAGCTCTGTGGCTGCTTACTTTTGTTGACAATTTTTAATGCCAGCGTGGGAAACAAAAGAGGGTCATACACCCCCCTTCTAGCCGGATCAGGCCCCGCCCACCCGTCGTCAAGCTCAAGGAATGTGTGCTAATACTCATGTTTCTCCCCAGGGAGGGCTTTTTTTTTACCCTGTAATCAAGCAATTTTCCGAGGTTTCTGTGTGGCGTGGTGCCTTCATGGAATGTTCGGCGTGCGTTTATGAATGTATGCACTGTATGTGTATGTGAGGTTTGCAAGTTCATTTGGCCATTTTACCTCCCTTGTTTTCCATTTCGCCGATGAACCGAAAGGTTTCTTGACGTCCAGTTTCTTCGGAAAATCGGGCTGTTCATTGTCACATAAAAGCGGCTCCCTTCCTTTTCAAGAATGGACACTCCTTTTACGCACAGTACAAAGAAAACCTGCGTTTTCCAACCCAAACCTCCGCTTTTCAGTCAGTCGAGGGAAAATGAGGGCAAAGCTTCGGGTCTTTAAAAAATTCTGGCAACTTTTGCCCCCAAGGCAACACCAACTGACGGGGATTTAAACTATGTAGTTTTAAAAATGTTGACGGCACTATAGTTACGAAAGTTGCACCATCCTCGAAAGGCTTCGGACTATTTGACTTACAAAACGCGTGTATCTTTCTCATTTAAGGTTACGGTGCACCTAATCACATGCTAAACGGCGTCAGTGATTTCCCCCAAATTACTCGGTATTTTCATTAAACAATCTCAACAGTAAAGTTTTGGATTGTAATATCTAGTGCACATCGCCGAGTTTTTCTTAAAAACGTTCTTCATAAATTTTTGGAAAGCGAATCGAATTTCAACTTTGTTTTGAGGAAGCATTTTTCCGGCCGCAAGGTACACGAAAGGTAAAATCCAAAACTAAATGTCGGATTTGAATTCCGTTTTGAATACTTTTAAGAGGCTCTAGTAAACCTTGCGACCAAATGTTTGAAATAAAAAAATTTCCAAAAAAGCTTAAATTGACTCACTTTTTACAAATTTACAGAGAAAATTTTAAAGAAAATTTTGACGATATGCACTAGACATTATGGTCTAAAACTTTACTGTTGAGATTGTTGAAAGAAATACTGCGTAAATTTGGCGAAATCGCTGACGTCATGTGATTCCCCTATGCCACGGTTAGGTGCACTGTAGCCTTAAGGGGCGTGACTTTAACATTGTAATGCTCCAGACCTTGAAATGTAACTCTGAAATAAGCAACGCGTACACAAACATTACAGCTAAAACAAACCTGGTTCGTTATTAATATGAAGTCGACATCATATATTTTTTTAGTTACTGTAGTACGTGTTGGAGAGAAATAAATCTTTTCCTGAAATCAGTGTTTCCAAGAATATGCAATCATTGAACATACTGACATTAATTGGGTTAATTATAATAAAAACAACAAATTCTAATATTTGAATTTTACTGCACTTAACTACGCTTGATCTGATTATAAAACCTTTAGCTACGATAAAGAACATCGAGAGGCTTAACTAAACGTTAGAGATTTGACAAGTACAGTTTTTCTTCGTGGCAGCACACAAAACTGGCTACTAAAACTCCGAAAACACAAGTCGAGATACTTAATCAATTCTTTTTCAGAACTAAGGATTACTTCGTTCAAGTTTCGCTCAGGAACACTTGAAGAACCTATTTTAACTTGCTGAAAGCACCAGCAATTTGGCACTGACGCAAGTCAGACGAAAAGTTCACTCAACTTGGTTTCACAAATATTTGGTCATCGTAACAGACCAAATTTAGACAAGGGGCTTCAACAATAGGTCGCCGAAAACCTAAAACCTTCGTAGCGTAATCTCTAAAAAGCCCCCAAAGTGTCAAATGACACCCTCGCTAACCTCTCGAAAAAATTCCTTACTCTTTTCTCTCACACCCTACCAAGCAATGTGGTCTTTCTGTAATATGACGCAAACCCACTAATTCCTATAAGGACCCCACATGTAAAAAAAAGTTTTCTTCCCTCCTTTCTTTCTAATTTCGTTTCCCAACAAATGTCTCATTTTTCAAAATAAAGTAATTCTAGGGTCTCCACTTCTAAAGCTCAATTTTCGGAATTTGTTTACTTCTACTAAACGGTCTAGCCTAAAAGCTTCTAAAAGCTTCTATCTTGAACAATGATGGACAAACAATACTCTCCCATTTTTGTAAATAAATTTGCAAAGAGTAAAAGTGATCTTCAACTTTCACATTTGGTGCAGAAATTAAAATTGTATTATTCACTTGTCTGCCTTTCCTTTTCCCTAACTAAGAGCTTATTAGAAAAACGAGGTAATTAACTATGTGAGCAACCTTTAGATGCGCTTCAATAAATAAAAACGTATAATAAAGAAACAACTAAACCACATAAATTTTTGAACGATTTATAACGCAGTGGCATCTTCTTTCAGAATGACGCGGAAATTGCGCTATCTAACAAAGAGCATTCAAAGCTTTCTGGCAATTATTATAGCTCTCGACGAGTTCATAAAACAATCTTCTTCCAAAAATCCGATTCTTTTAAGTCCATAAACGCTGAGCATTTTCTCATGGAAACATCAAGCTATGGAAAGAGCCATGAATGAAAAAGCCAATGAAGCCGGCCTACACAGTATTGAACGCTTGGACGAAATACATGAATCGCTGAACAGCAAATTCGCTGCAAGTCAAGTGTGATTATAAGAATGGAGCGTGGGAAGAGCGCTCACTTGGCATTTTCTCTGAACTGCAAGATTTGTGCGAAAAACAACCAGCAAAGGAACTTTCAGGCCTTCTTCTCTTCCTCTTTTATTTCCTTCTTTTCGTCCTACGCCTACTCAATACCCCAAGCAATGATTGGAATGTCCATTCATAGTGACTTAAAGGCCATGAAGGTAAAAGCGGAAAATCTTTTCTTTGATCCCTTATTGGCCTTCCTCCTTGTCATCCTCTTTCCGGGTATTCTAGCTGGATTCTGGAGAAAAGTGAATGATTAACTTTAAAAAAATCTATACCACAACAATAATAATACATCTCATTTTAACTTTCTTCCCGAGCTATTTTTCTTCCAATAATTTCAAATCTAATGTTAGTCAAACTGGTAGTAAATACGATAATCAACGCAGAAAGCCTGGTACAAACGACACAGAGTTTTACGTGTCCACCGTCTCATTGGTTTCTACTGCATTTCCGACATCCAAGCCTCCTGGCCTAGGCGACAGTTCGGTATTGCTTTGTCGGATTGTATTGGAGTTGTTTAAGAGGAAAAGGTTTCCCATTTTCCGGTACACTACCGGTACCGTTCCTTTTCTTTTATCTTTTCCGTAACAGTGTCCTAAAGGAGATCTTTTGTCAAAAGGGAAAGACTGGGAATGAATCACGGCACGTGACGTCACGCTTAACACATTTCACGCTTCCCCAAATCCTTCACTGATTCTCACATTGCGTGGGGAAGAACTTGAACTGTTTTGTTGCTGTTACTAATCACCCCCAAATTTGCTGACAATACAATTGCAGTAGCTCCAGAAAAAATAGTATGGCAGAAGAAACAAGAAATCCCCGAAAAAAGATTCTTCTTTTCAAGGGCAGACAGGAATGAAGTTTTAATTAGTTCAATTTGTATAACAGTACAAGATTTTCATTCCTTGGGGCGGCAAATTAAAAAGTCTAGACAATATTTGAGTTACTGCTTCAAAGGGTTATGCTGACTTTTCAAAAGTACTATTGAAAGTTTCTTTCCTTTTCACATGAATATTCATTTATAAATAAAAAAGAGTTATTATTGCTTCAAATTATTTATTCTTATATTATTTATTGTTATAATTCCCTACGTATGTACTCTTCAATATTAATTTCACACACTTTTATTGTGCTAAGTTGCAGTATTTTCTCGAGTTCTTCTCGAAATACTTCGAACCAACTTGTAACAATTACAGCATCTGGATATTTTCATTAGTGACTTAAGCTTGTTCTCGCCTACCTAATCAATGCTCTCCTCGTCTAAACACCACTTCTGCAATGTAACCAGAACTATAACAAGCTTCACTCACGCTGTAAAATGAAAAATAAACCCTCTAATACTAAAATCATTTCAATCCACACTCTGTTAAATAAATTACTAGAAAATCTAAAAAAATATGTCGCGTACCTTTAAATTCGAATATCCATTACAGGACAGACTGAAATACCCCTTTTCACCCACCTGACGAAAACTAATATTCCACAGTACAACAAACTGTTTGATTCCGCCAATACGCTCCAAAGCCTCGCACTAAACTCCCCAAACTTGCCCAAACGTCTTGCTCCTCAGCGCTCTGCACTTTAACTACCCCCCAAAATGCAACATTCAACAAGTGCCCCAACGATCTAAATCCGTACAGGGGGTCCTTGGGAAAACTCTTCGCCACTTGACTTTAAAGATCCTGTTCAATGAGATCCCAAAGCTTCCAACCCCCCAAAAAAACTTCAAACTCAGCACTCGAACGTAAGGCTTTAAAATCCCCGGATGCCACTTCTTGTTCGGAAAATTCTCTCAAACGCAATTCCACTTTAAACCCGCTCTAACGCCACGCAACTGGTGACCACCAATGCTCCAACGCGACTAAAAGAACAAACTGGACATAACTACGTTTCCTAGTCGCCGTATCTCTCCGTCCAGCAGTCGCAGGAAAACGCAGACGCAGGAGAAGAGATCCGGGGCCGCAGCACTCCTTAACTACGTCTCTAGGAAAGGGAAGCCCTAACTTTCATGTCAGACCAGACAATATTTCCTAGCATCAAAAGGTTTTTCGGTGGACAATGGTCACCGAAAATATACCAGAAAGCTGTTTCTTCTCGAACCCACTGAACTGGTAGCTACCTTTTCCACACTTGCAACAGGTAAAAGGGAGGCTAAAGAAGCACCAGGGAGGGTCTGGTGGGTGTCGAACCTCCCCGGGCGAAACACGACATTCAGGTAGGTAAAAAAGAGCGGGAAAAGTACCTTCTTTCTTTGAGGGCTCTCAAAAGGAGGGAAGAGAGAGAGAAGATTCCATAGCGAGCTTTTCAGGAACCGAAACAAGCCTGTGGCCAAGCTGAAGGACAACACAGTTTGGGGTGCGAGAGATGCTAAAAGCCCGCACGCATTGGGAACCCAAGACGAACGAAAGAAGGAGAACGACGAGTGAGCAAGTTTTCATGGCCAAGTGCAATAAGATGCCAGATGATGAGAAAGAAAAGAGGCTGAGAGAAGGTGAACGGCCTGCAGCAAACGAACCAATCGTCACCTCCCATGTTTGTTATGTAAAGACTCGGCATCTTCTGAAACTGTTCGATCTAAAGCTAACTATTTTTTTTAACTTCGCGCCAGAGCGAAAATTCTGGAAGCTGGCACGTGTGAAACGTTGTCATCACAGGAACGGTGAGATTGTTTATCAGTTAAGGTAAAGCAGTGGATGAGATAAGTCAAAGAATGTGAGCGATACGGGAAGGTATTACTTTTTTAAAAAAAGACAAAAGGATATTGATGCTGATAAAAAGGGAATGCGAAGGAAATTAAAGCAGAAATGAAGACAGGAAGGCTTTCAAAATGCGTCGAGGAAGACAAAGGGGCCGAATGTATAGAATGTTGACTGATTAACGGAGTTATAGCCTTTCTTTTATTTTAGATTGACTGAATGGGAGAAACGAGAGAATTGCGTGGACGATTTCTTCGCAACTGTTGCATTTTTTGCGATAATTTTTCGAAAAACTTTGTAAAGTTAATAATATCTAGAATCTAACGTGGACAAATCTCAAAATTCAGAATTTCGGAAAAAAGTAAACAGAATCCTTGAACAATTGTAAATTATCTTTGACTTTTTTCGAAGATAGCTCTTCGTAAGATTCTAGGGATTATTACCTAAAACTTTACTGTCAAGATTAATTTGGGAAACGTTGAGTGGTAAATGCAAAATCGTCCACGCAAGTTTTCCATTTAATCGTCCATAAGTAAACTAGATCATAATTTAACCACACGCCACGGTATAAAGTGGCCTTACATGAAACTTGTTTGGGGAGTTAAAGTAAGAAGTTGCTTAACTAAGTTAATTATGGTTTACTTTAAGTTTCCCGCACCAAATCTAGACATGCTTTCGTTTCTTTTTCAATAGACATACATACACGCAGTCCATAAACACGCCACACAAGATTGCCACCTTTGACCCCCGAAATCCCGCCAATTTATCATGCGTCATCTTCTCCTTCCATTGCGTTCACTTATAAAAAAGTGTAATCGGACGAGATAAAAAGAAGCCAAGGCGCCTGAATACGTAAACTGTACGTTTCACGACGTATAACTTCATCAGACTCTAATTTACTCTTTTGTTGTCCTACTGCGCTAACGATGTAGTTTTAAATAAAAAAACTTACAATTTCCTTCTATTTAATCTTACCATAGGAAGTTTAATTTGTTTTAACGACGCTAACTTGTAAACCCTGAGAAGTCCTCGTGGTAGAAAAGCTTCGTTAAAACGAAGAAGTCTCTCAAACATTGCCGCAGGCTACACATTTTCAATGCGTCATCACCTTCGGGTAGTGACTTCACGTTAACACGTATAGGTCCGCGTGGTAAGGGCACAAATATTTGTTTCTTTCCGGATGAAAAACTTTGGGATATGCCCTTTGGCCAGTAGGATGCGGTCAAGCAAAGAGTTGCCATCTGGCGAGTAACTTACCTTGAAAATGAGGGAGCGAGCCTGTAAGTAAAACTGTTCCACGGTGTGTGAGTCTCGAAGTAAACTAATACTCTCCATATAAAATCTACACATGAAATAGAAAAAATAGAAAATTAAATTCTGACCTTATCCACAAATTCTCACATTATTCAAATTTTTACTCAATCTCATTTTGTTTAACACCCGTACAAAGGATGAAACCGTACGATTTTCTCCTTTTATCCATCAAAAAACGGAATCACTTTCTGTTTTGAACCTTATTCGTCAATAAAAACCAATAATATAATCCGCCAAGAATTTAAAATATGAATTATGTACGCAAAACGGAACCTATTTTAAGAAACATAAATATTACGACCAATATTTATTTACAGTATTATAAAAATATTTTAAATTAAGAAACTTAATTGAGATTTTGGATTTTAATTGGATTTTAACGTTCTAACTATTTGATACGGCTCAACAACGACAATGGGCAACAAGTCAATAAAACTTACTTGACCAGGAAGTAGAGAATGACATTTTTGCTCTTGTCATGGTACTGGGAGCCAATGACAACTGGGGCAGGTTTCTTGGGAAATTCATGATCCAACACACGCCGGTCATGTTGTAGCCATGCATAATGGCCCCTAAACAAAACGAAGGTAAGACTTTAATACAATGCAAAAAATTTCAAAGGATACCTAACTGCCACGAGCTCTAACACAATTCTCATGTTTACGATTCATTGAACCATTTCGCAACTGTTACAAAACAGCTTCAACAGACCTTAACCTTCTTTTCAGGTTGTTCATGCGTAGCCACGTTCCCTTTCTTCCAAAGATTGTTTTGTGGAGAGAAACTTAATAATGGAACAAATGCTACCTAAAGTGAAAAAGTGAAAACGGCTTCATCGACAAATCATTTTTTATTAATGTTGTGTAATTTCGAAAAAAGGGAACAATTCATTGAAACTGATCCTCATATTGGAATCTTACATTAAAACTACACACTTTGGAAGCAATCGTTATGCTTCACTTGCAGATCAAGTAACACCTTAATTGACCGCTACTTTCACTAGCAATCTGAATCTTTTCTTAGGATTATGCTAATTGCTGTTGGCTGAAACCCTGCAAGCAATGCTCTATGCACTTTAGCATAACGTAAAACCTACATATAAGAAGCTAAGACTGTACCTACACTGGCACAGTAAATTTCACCGGAAAAGAAGTTTCATTAACTTGCATCTGAGACCACACTAATGGAATACATTTTCAGATAGAAACTAAAAAACACGCTCATGAGCTACTGGTATTTTAAGTGCAAATCAAACGTATTTTTTAGTTTCAATGTCTTAGATATCTACATTGTCTCAAAGAACTGTGATTTTTACAGTAGCTATAATTACCCTGGTTTAATATTACCTATTGGTTACAGCTTAAAAAATCAAAATCGCAACGATTACACTACTCGACAGAAGTAGCGTTACAAGCTTTCATTTACAGACGACAATTGTATACAACACAGATTATGGATGGAATGTCATTTGTTCAGAATGCGGCCCTTTAGCTTGAGTCACTTTTCCCACAACTACTCTTCAGCATATCTTCCCTCAAAAAAAAACAAAAAAAACAGGAAATAATAGAATCGCACAGGAGCGATTCTATGGCTACAAATACAGTGGAAACCGGTTATAACGAAATCGAAGGGCCCGATAGTTTTTTTCCTTATAACCGAAGCATGCAAAAAAAAAATAAAGTCGCAATAACCTATTCAAGTTCAAGTATACAAGTTTACGCCGATACACTGGCAGTCTATTCCGTTATAAATAATAAAGTTTGGATTTAAACGTGACCGCGTTCTTAAAAATTCTTACTCCTTCGTCTTATTTGAACTAAATAGCGTCTATAGCTACGGTTCTTGAATTGCGTTAACCCATTATCCTAAACTACCTTGCTAACCCGTTTCTGCCCCCATCTTACTCTTTGGCGCGCCAAGTGCTATAACTGTCGAGAAAGAAACCCTTCAACTCCCCCTTCTTCACTTTTACACGTGATTAGAAGGCTTTCCTACACGACAGGCGTGCGTCCACGCGACTTCCAGGTTGGTTCTATTTCATATCAAGCTTTGAACCCTCGTTTACGACCGGTACCACGTTAGTTTCCCCTTTTCTTGCCTTTTCTACCCTTGTTCAAGCTTGCCGCTCACATTCAAAACAGGGGCGTTAAGAAAGTTGTCGTATTCTTGGAATATGCGTGTACATTACTTCTACACATAACCCCAAACAAGTTCTGCTCCAGTTAGATTGCCTGGTACCGCACAGGCCTCGTCTACCTTACAAGCTAACTATAGATTTTTGAAGTCTTTTTCCCTTTTCGTTGAGAGGGTTTAAAGGTGGTTATGTGTACTGTTACGAAAAATACGAAAAACTGTTCACGCTCATGTTTACTCGTTAATTAAGGCGCCCAAACTCCAGGAAAACCTAGCGAGGCGTTAAAACATTCCCGACATTGAGCTTATCTCCCTGGAAACTTTTTTTCTTCTTGAAAAAGATACTTCGTTAAAGGGCGTCGAGTTGTAGAGTGAAACCTTGTTAGAGGATTACAAACTCCAACGGAAACTTTAAGAGAAACACTTTAAGCTGAAAAAAAAGGGAAAAAAAATCAGATAGAGCTCCGTGTTTACTCGAGTCTGCCTTAATGGAATTCGTATGAGCGAGTGCATGGCTAAACGCTTAAGAACAGGTTTTAGGGAGGATCGTGCGGGAAGGCAACTTACGTGTCGTCGATGTAGGCTAATCCAAAGTATTCTTTTTCTCGTACTCCTGCATGGGACGCTGCAATGTCGGTTAAATCCGCACCGGTCAAACGAGGCTGAACCAATATTTCCAAATGACGTTCATCAGGCAGTACAATGACTGCTCGCCGACCATCTATCATCTGTAACAAACAGGTCGAGGACATGAAAATTAAAACCGCAAAATTAGTCACTAGTGCAACCACATTGTCTCCACTATTCCACTCCAATGATATTAACGAAACCTTTGTTCCACACGTTCGTTTGTTTCGAATGTATTTTCATTACATATAATATTACAATTCAATAGTAATCCCCTTCTTCTTCGACTTATTTAAGTTAAATGGTATTAATACAGTGCATACTAGCTAACTTAAGTACAGGCGAAAGTAAGAAAATTCTTGTCTAATTATTGATTTCGGTCACAAGTTAGCTTAAATTAATATTTAGATAAAGGCAACTGTGTACCCAACTGTCTTCTGGAATTTATATCGGAAATGATACACGATGTGTGAAAACTTCGTGAAAATCGTTACATATTTATCAAATCCCTTTTGATGGTAAAGTTTTCATTTATTGCAATATTTAATAAAATACGTACTGTACGTAATTTTATTAAAATATTTCAAACAAAGATTTTGTTAATTTTCCGTGCAATTCGGGGCAAAACTGTCAACGAGTTAAAACTTCATCGACAATTGCGTCGAAACGGTTGGACATATTTAAAAAATGGCTATACTCAGAAATCATTTTATAAAATACGAAGAGCTTGTGTGCGAGGGAAAAGTATTTATCTCTTTATATGAAGATCTGCAAAACTTTGTGCGACTTGCCGAACATTTACCAATGTGCGAGTTTTTCTTGTTTGTTTGACACGTATCTTCATGTTATTGAGCATTACTTTGCAGCAGAGATATAGCGGACAGGATTTACGAAAGACGACGATACAGATTTCTCATGGAATTCGCCAATGAGCGAGGGGTATTTATAGTGACGTAAGGCTACTACAAATATTACGATGTTTTAAATATTAAACCTTTAACGGGGAAATCAGATAATAAAAACCTTTCACGTACGACAACCGAATTCTCAACCTCACTAAAATACAGTCCTTAAGAAAAATGTAAAAACAAAACTGTAAACTTTGTTCGGCATGTTCAATAAGACCATACCTAATGCCTCCATTTCAGACGCCGTCAGTATCAGTCACCTCCTTTGATCATTTGAAGCTTTGAAAGTAATCCCCCAGCCTTCCAACAAAATTTAATATTGTCCCCTCGCTAATGTCATTTAACCTCAGCGCAGCATGACACTTCCCCATTTCAGTTTTTAATTATAGGTGTCTCTCGCGTCACACACCGACCGACAGAGCGAGGTACAGAAACCGGTACAAAGACAAAACAAAAGCAACAGCGGGCACCCAACGTACCAAATGCTTCTCTATACCACCCCCATATGTTAATTATGACCTAGCGTGTCAGACAAGTTTGAAATCGGCAGCTGTTGTGTTGTTCCTTTACACGAAATTCGCTTATTTATAAATAATACCGTGAAATTCCTGCCCTCCCTCAACTCCCACAATCTTTCACCCTTCTTCCGCAAAAACTTCTCCCCCTTTTCCTATAACTATTCCAGTACAGATCGCGTACATTCTTTTCCCAAATTTTAGCTTTGTCGGAACTTCCGATTGCCTTCCTCGTTTCCCCACGGTTTCACAACACCCTTCCAAAACTCAACGTCAAATGGGGGTCGTACGAGACCGTTATAAGCACGATATGAATATATGCGATGCCCGGGCACGAAATGATTGTAAAGCAAAGTACTAAGCTAATATTTGCATCCCATGTATAAAGTCAAACACTCATGCTGGTGCATTGAATATTAAGGCACACACGACACGGAACCCTTCTAGAGAAGATTATCTGTTATTATTCTGTTTCAACTGAGAAACTCACAAGACTTTTAAATTTCGCGAAGTTTTCCCTTTGGTTAGGGCTAGGGTGTACCTACGTGTGGTACAAGCGAATCACTTGTTAAACGGCGTCAGCGATTTCGTTGAAACTGCTCAGTATTTCATGAAACATGTCTCGACAGTAAAGTTTTGCATCATAATATCTAGTGCACATCATTGAGTTTTTCTTTCAAAAGTTTTTCGTAAATTTGTGGAAAGCAAATCAAATTTCAACTTTTTCCAAAAAAGTATTTTTAAACAGCCAGCCTCAAAGTAGATAGTGAAGCACCCTTTACTTAATATATTACTAAAGCACCCTTTACTTAATATATTGGCGGAAACGGACTTCGAATCCGTCTGTTAGTTTCGGATTAACCACCTAAACAGTTTTTTTAAAAATATTTTTAGGAGACAAGTCCAAAACGAAATGTCGGATTTAAATTCCGTTTTCGGTAAATGAATACATTTAAGTGGCTCCACTGAACCTTGTAATCAAATGTTTGGAATTGCTTCTCCACAAAAAAAACTGAAGTTGACTCGCTTTTTAAAAATTTACAAAAAACTTTTTAAAGAAAACCTCGACGATGTGCACTAAATATTATGATCCAAAACTGTGTCGAGATTATTTCATGAAATACTGAGCAGTTTGGGCGAAATCGCTGACGCCGTTTAGCACGTGATGCCTCTACACAACGCCCAGGTGCACTGTAGCCTTTATCTGAATGCATTTGTGATTCTAAATGTTGTATTACCCCCGATTGTGTCAAACGCCGAAATACAATGACTTTTTTCGCAAGCCATGTATTTTACGTTACTTTCGTTCCAAATCGACTTTTGTTTACTTGTATAAGGAGCTCGTCAGTACTGATATAAGGCCTCACGAAGGTAACTCAAGTGCAATTGTGTTAGCCTAACATGCAATTCATCTTCAAGTACTTCCTATCACCACACCGCATTGTACTGTTATATTCTTCAATGTACTGTCGTATTCCTCATGGTAAAGATTTTAATCCGATTTTGTCAACCATCTGACATGTCAATTACTACTCATCCCGAACGATTGGTAAAATCGGAATTCGAATGCATGTTGAACTTCACATCGCGAGATTTCAGCGATATTCTTAAAAGGTGCCATGAATCACTTTCAAACGATCTCTTTTTCTTCACGATTTGACGATCTTTCGCTGAAGGTGTTCCATTCAATTTTACGCAGCAAATAGTTTGCTTCGTCAGGAGCTTTGTACGTAAAACTTAACGGTGTAATCCAGACTACCTTGTCGTACAGTATTGACTCACAATAAGTGAGATATCTTTCATTGAAATTTTTACATCCAATGTTACGCTCTCCAAAAATGCAAGATTGTCCCACGACACTTACAAACTTTTCACACTTGTTCACCGTTCCACTTGTCCACACTTCCTGGAACGCAAAAAGAATTCCAGCCAGTTGAAAACATCTTTACGAGCTATTTTGTTACGTCTATTTAATGGTGATCCAAATACATAAATCTTTTCTTCCGCGGTCACTTAAAATCGCAACTAAGACAGTTCTTGAACTCTCGTCAGCTGCTCAAAACTATTTTTATCAACTTCTATTCCTTCCCAAACCCTTCTTCCAGCAAAAAAGGTTGAAACAAATGTCCTAGCATGTGACTCGTCTTATTCCCGTTAAGAAGCGTCTAGTGCCAAGTATCAAGTGACCATTAAACTTTTTTCTAGTAGTTTTGAACACACAAAAAACGTGCACTTTTTCAAGCATGGGAACGCAACCGTTGAGCACTCCAAACAGGGACACATTTCAATTTTTACTTCAAACGTGCAGACTTGAAACTTAAACAAGATAAGACAAGTTTACGTCTACACTTCGTACAAATTGCTGGAATTTAATAAGAAATGAGAGAACTGGAAGTTGGAAAGGTACAATACCTTGTTCAATTTCTTCCCTTCAAATGATCTTCTTATAAAATTCACTTCAAACCCCACTCGAAACTCTTAACAGAAACCAGCATGAAGATGCTTCACTACGACGCATATGCTTTACTCGATTTGACTGATGAAAGACGACGTTCAGAACAAAAGCTTGTCAAAACTTCTTTGCTGTATTCCAAACTCCTAAGACGTTGTCGGGTTCTCACACCCGAAAACGCCAATACCGAACAACTTCTCACGAAACTTGCGTTTTCTCACGATCTCCAGCCATCCAATCATCAAACCCTTACCATACCATATCCTACATTATCCTCCCGTCTTTGAAAAATAAAAATAAAAAATGAAACACCGCTTAAAACGATGTAGATCTAACCTAACCTGTCTTCCTGGGTGATTCATCTTCAGTGAAAACCTGCATAATTACCCAAGACTTAACCATAAGAGCAGAGACAGTAAGGCCACGGTATACACAAACGCCTTATGGGAGAATAACATGGCGAATTGGTTCAGGTGATATCTCAGAAATTTGCCAATATTGCAAAGAACAGTTTTGACAGTCATGTTGGCAACACTAAGATCTACTGCACCCGGAGCTCACTTTTTTAAAAAATACCCTAAATAAATTTGAATTGTGTTTTCAACTTTTTAAATAAACAAAAAAAGGAAAATCGGGTCTCCAGGGTACAGTAGGTATTTATTTTCTGCTTTTTTTGCCGCAAATAAATCTAAAATCGGATTAGTAGTTTTCAAGAAAACGTCTGTCGCATTTCAGTACGGAGGGCTGAAATCTTATATTCCTGAAAGAAGTTTTGACATGTTTTCTTGAAAAATAATTGTCACATTTCACTTTCTTTTGCAGCAAAAATTCAGAAAATAAATATCTAATGTATCTCGAGGTCCAGTTTTCGTTTTTTGGTTTGTTGAAAAAGTTTGTTGAAAAAAAAAATGTATCGACACATTTCAAATTTATTTTTAGTTGTTTTTTAAGAAGTGAGCTCCAAGTGCACTAGATATTAATGTTGCTAACATTACTGTTAAAATTTTTCTTTGAAATATGGACGTATTTCTGCGGTATCACCTGAACCAATTTGCCATGTTATTCTCCCATAAGGCGTTTGTGTATACCGTGGCCTTAACACAACTGTGAATTCAACATTAGGAACAGCAAAACTGTAACGACAGGAGAGGAAAAGAACGAAATGAGACGAAAAGGAATGCGACTAGAAAACACGAATATACCAAAGGACACAACAGAACGTGTAAAACAAAGAGTGAAAAAAGCGAAAGGGAAAAACGTCCGGAGTGAAATGTCATACGATAATCCCTCTGATTAAAATAATGGAATAGGACGTCCGGGATGTGACGTCATCGCAGTGTAGTACGTCTCTCGCTTAATTTAGTCACTCAAGGTTTCACAACACAACTAAAAATTGATTGTCTACTTGCTCTTCAAATTAGCTCAAAGCTCTAAACAAATCCACTTATGAAGGAAAGTCTCGTAAATACATTAATTTACAAACTCTTACAGTTTGTTTAAGAATGTATGCGAAATATGCTCAAACAACTTGATCTGAAACATTGCTAGATGTTTTTTTTCTACAGAAAAATTAGAAGCATTCTTCAATTTACTAAAAATATGTTGTTGCTACCCGAATATCACTCAGTATAGTGCTACAGACACTTGATCTCCAAATCAGGAAACTGTCAATGATGTGTTGTACCTTGAGTCGATGAAAAATTTCGAATATCAGACGGTCCGAGCCCATTTTCTTGTTCAAATGTTAATCGATTAGCTCATATCACAGAAGAACGCAAAATGACTTGTCTTGACCCGCACACAAATCACGTGACAAACCGTAACAGAGCCCAAGTTTCTATGGAAACGCTGCTCATTCGTCTCCAACCACAAATTAACTTCGCGTTCGTACTAAGATGTTGGGGTTTTCTGTCTCCACGTTTGTCCCGTTAGGAACTATACAGTATAACGAAAACTCCCCTTTTTCAGAAGGCTAAAGGTCAAAGACAATTGACCTTGTTCTTAACTATGTTTCACTTCTTAATGGTTTATTCCCAAACTTCAAAACCATGGACCATTTTTACAGGAATTCGGCTTTGCGTCGTTACGTCTTCGCATAATTTCACAACGCATGCAAAACTTCACGTTTCACTAACGATATTCTCTAAGAACCATCAACTCAATTCTTCTAGGGTTCTACTTTTGCTACGTTTCAGTTTCAAGCAATTTCGCTAAAAAATTTCGCCGTTTCGGCTGGACAATATTTTAACTCACGAACTGACTAAATTCACGAAAGTTTACTGGGAACAGTTTTTCGCACGAGCGAGTGAAACACTGGAGCTCGGTTCCAGCTGACAATACAAGACTAAAGGGGAATTAGGACGCCGCATGCCACATATAGCCAGCGGGCGCCGAGAGCGTCGCTACTAGCCTCAGGGGGGATCAGTTTCTGTCTCCTGTTGACATTTCAAACACACTTACTAGGATTTGTAAGCAACTTACTACGACGACGCCTATTAGGACGGAATGTTTATCCTCTTCCTAGCTTTGAATGAGTCCCCATTTTTCGAGAATGGTCAAAATACAACCTGAATTTACACCGGAAATTGCACTTCCACATGTTTTGCACCCCCTCAAGAAATAGGTCTGTTAATAATTCCCGCGTTACCAATAACGTTTCCCTAGAGGCGACTATTGTCTCAGGAATCGACGTCCACGGGGTAAAGCAACCCATTTTGGGTTTTGGAGATAGAAGGAACTAGTTCCTAGCAAGGCATATACAGTACTGTTAATAAGAACCTGAGCATTGATTAGCATCTCGTACAGCGGTAATACTCTATGCTATCTATCTACAATGAGTACGTCGGCACTTTGGATGTTATTACCAGTAGACTGTGTGACGTATTCGCTGTCCGTATGTTTTCACACTTGAGTGTAGTAAGCTACTATTACAGATTCCTTTAGTAGAACGCCCGTTCTACTTGAACTCTTATGCAAGCTTTGGAATTCTTCTAAGCGTGCTTATGCATAGAGTACTTACAAAACAACCACAATTATTACGTTAATGGGAGATTTTATTGTACGTACGAGTCACAATTCTCCATGAAAATTCTTCACCTGATTCCGCCAGTTAAAACAGATCAATGCATACAATAGCAATAAATTGATTAACACCATTACACCATTTATTGCAACACCATTAATGTTAACACTATTGATAAAATGTACGGTTCGGTATTTAATGCAAGAACTTAATTTGCTAACTAGGTCAACGGCGGTTGACAACCGAAAATTTTCATTATCGGAGTTCTATAATTTGGTTTGTTTTTAAGGCCACTGTATATCCTTTCTCTTATTTTACATTGACTGAATGAGAGAAAAGACAAATATGCGTGGACGTTTTCTCCACAAATTTTCGACCGAAATCCTAAAATTCAAAATACCTCCAATCTAACATGGAGAAATGTTCGAAATTCAGAATTTCGGAAAAAAGCAGACAAATTCCTTGAATAATTGTAAAATATCTTTGACTTTTTTCAAAGATATTTCCTCGTTAGATTCTAAGGATTATTAATTAAACTTTACTGTCAAGACATTGACAGACATTGAGTGATAAATGCAAAATCCTC